>CAIGQQ010031933.1:4028764-4042110 GCA_903798035.1 Danio albolineatus
ATATATATATATATATATATATATATTATATACTAATAAATGTAGTATTTTAAAATACATATTAAATGCCTGTGATGACAAAGCAACGCTAGTCATTCAGTCATTTTCCTTCCGCTTAGTCTCTGTTTCCAAATATTCCAGCATATGTTTTAAACAGCAGATGTCCTTCCAGCTGTAACCCAGTAATGGGAAACAAACACACACACTCATAAACTACGACCAATTCACTTATAGCACATGTCTTTGGACCATGGGAGAAACCGGTGCAACCAGAGGAAACCCACAAGAACATGGGGAGAACACAAAAAAACGCTGCACAGAAATGCCAACTGGTCCAGCCAGGACTCGAATCTGCAACCCTCTTGCTGTGCGGCGACCACTGAGCCACTATGCTGCCCTGCAAGATTGATTTTTAAGTATAATTTTAATTTGCTATCTTTTGTTGTTGTTTGTTTGTTTGCTTGTTTATCTTTCTTTCTTTCTTTCTTTTGATTTGATTGTTTTTTTGATGAAGTTTTGGCTAATCAGTCAAATCTTACCAAGCCCAAATTGCATTGTGGAGAATATTTCAAGCTGAATTTAAATGTAATACATCTAAAATCTACCCTGAAAGTATACACCACATTTTAATGATTGACTTTTAGAAGACAAATACAAACAAATAAAGTGTTGTACTACAATGTTACAGATTTACCACTAGCATTAGCTTTAAATGGCAGACGGCAGCAGACGACTTGCGGCTCTAACACCCTAAAGCCTAAAAACACTTGGCCTGACATTCAGTAGGGATTCAATGGCCTTTCTGAGTGTTTGGCTGTAGCATGTGGCTCCAAAGCCTCCTCCAGTCATCCATTACATTTGAAAAAAGCACTGGAAATCCGGCTGTGGGGCAGCAATAGGACTCTGAGCTGCTTAGAGGAAAAAACTGAATCTCTTTCAGCTGCAAAATGGCCAGTCTGAGATTCACAGCACACTGTTAACAGACAAACACACACACACACACGCACATAAAATATTAAACGGAGCACCAGCTTGCTGTGCCAACATCATTTGTCAAAACTTTTTACTCCACCATTTGATTCCACTGTTACACTTTCATTGTACTGTATTTTTCATTAAACTGTTTGGAACATATTTTGACACGGATACCAATAAATGCTGCTTTTAAATCTACAGCGGCCATTACTAGCTGCAGAAAGCGGGTAGCTCCATTAGTTCAGCCACCCACATCAATAGTGTTGTGCTCATAAAGGACATTTATAGGTGTTGTGTTAGTCACTGTCTGCTGGAAAGCTGCAACGCGTATGGGCAACGGACACTCGCAGAGCTTCACATCGGCCAGAGACTCTACTTAAAGGAATCAGGCCATTTATTATTTAATTAAACCTGGCTAAGGTCACGCTAGATCATTAGAGAGAAGGTTATTTCATAGAACAAGTGAAGAAGAATCTCCTTTGGGATATGGAAGGCCAAGGAGAAACCATGAGCAAATGAACCTTGGCAGATGAATGTAATGGATTTTTTTGGAATGTCAGTTTTTAAGAATCCAACAAAAGAATCTGACGGGAAGTTCAGAGCTGTGAGGGCAGATGTCTACCAAGGGCAGTTTCATCTTGGTATCAGTCAGGGAGAATAAACATTGGTCAGCACTCTTTTATTTGCTCGGTCTGCACACCTCAGTCAATTTGAAATGAAAAGGCTTTTGACTAAACAGTCGAATTACCATAGAACGTGGTGCTTTTCTCTTTCAACCTTGTTTATTTGTTTGAAGGTTGCAGCCCTCATTTTTACCCTCTGCCTTTCAAAATTCCCTGCGTGATTCCTAGAAACTCAGGTGAAAGCAGCCTTTCTTTTTATCTTCATGTTAATATATGCACATTCAGCACTTTCTGTAGATGTATTAATGTGAAGTCCTCTATATAGTGGCAGATGGACTTTGTCCTTTTGATGTGTAATGGTAAACACCTTATTGCTTAAGGTTTAAAGCGTTTCTCAAAAAAATAAAATAACAAATTCAGCGGGCTCTCTGTATATAAACATATTGGTAGAAGTAGTTTGAATATTATACTGTTATTATCATTTTTAGTTTAGCTATAGAAAACCCTATTTTTTTACATTAATATTTCTACTTTTTTATTAATACTACCTTTTGTTTTTATTGTATTCTAAAACATCACGCGGAACATTTTTAGTGGCAGTGGGCAGCCGTCGTTTTTTAAGCCTCTTTTTAATACCGCTCTAATTTCACTCGCTGGCACTTCTCCAAAACAGTCTTTACTACTGTAATATTTCCTGAGCCACTGAAAAGGAATACCTTTATTGGCAATAAGTCCCAGGCATGCAGTGTAAATTACCTTTGATACATTTGCAAAAGCTCTTAAAAGGCTTAGATATGAACATATAAACACATCTAGCACCTCGGGATCGAATCGGAAGCAATTGATGGGTAACAAAGCATGGAAAAGGAAAAAAAAAAACATTTCATTTTATGCACTTTAGTTCTATCTCTCGTCTATGTGGCTTTTGCTGAATTATCTCTCTGAAGCACATATAAAAACGTAGCGCCGCTCCTGCCAATTGTGTTTGTAAATGAATATCAAAAGTTTGGTCACAGAAGTGTTCATAAAAACATATCTACATTAAGCACCCTGCCACCTCGTGTGCTGTATAAATCTTGTCAATATTCACAGAAGACACTTTATAGAGAGTACACAGAATGTCTTATGTTGGTGTTTCTAAGAAGCATTTATAAAGACTTGAGAATATATGGTGATCATTGGTTCTATAAATGTTGTTGGCACAGTCAGCTGCACTCATATTACAGTAAAAACACCAGTCAAGGATAAAAGTTGTTATCGCCAAAGGAAACCAATTTATGATGCATGAAGGGCTTTTATCAGTACTTGCATGTGGCTCTGGATTTCTGTATTGTATCTAGCGATGTCTCAAGCTCCAGCTGTGTGTGACAGTCTCTTGAGGAAAAGGCTTTCAATAATGTGCAAAACAAATGTCATCTGTACGGTGCTTTGAAATATATTCCTAAAATATTGTAGTAACATAAAGCGCTGTGGTTTTCATTCGTTCTTTTTCCCTATTTGCCTAAAAGTTTCAAACTGTTTCAAACAGCCGACTCAAGCATTAAATATCTCTGAGCAAATTGAAGTTTCTTGTTTTTGACAGCTTTTTTACCCATAGAGCCTTTTTATTTGTCACAATTTTCAACCATCAAAGAAGAATTTTTGGTGCATTTTGAGCAATCATTTAAAAAAAGGAGTCTGTTTGTAGGCCTGAACCAAAACTGATTTTAAATAGTAAGTTTTTAGAAAGGATACTGTGCCATCATTGTCTTCGTATTAACAACAAAATTAGACTTTGGTGAAAGTACTGATACCATCAGTGTTGGGTGTAACTGTAATTAAATTACTTTTCCACTGAAAAAGTAAAGTAACTAATTACTGTTCATTTTTAGGTATTTTAATTACAGTTACTTATAATGTACCTGCGTTACATTGTAAAATAATTAAACTCGCTGATAAAGTCTTACACAATTTTATTAATTTATGTTCTAAAGGTAAAAGTAAACTCTGGCGCTCTAAAATCATTGTAGTGCAGATGAATGTGATAGCGCCGCACGCCAGTTTGCTGCTAGTCATAAAGCGGAAGATGTCGGACTCAGCTGAAGCGGGAGGCTGTTTTACGAAATGAAAATATTCCCAGACAAGAACATTACAGTATTAATCAATTTATTTTTCCTCATTGCGCGCCTGCGTGCTGTAGCGCGCGACTTTTTCAAGGCTATCGCGCACCTTACATGGGCTGGTTTATGAAGATTACTATGGGAAAGGCTAGGATACGCATGTAACAGAGGGAGTCGGCGAATTTAACATGACTGATGCTGCTCTGTTTACAGAGTAATAAGACACCTTTTGCTCGATCGGATCACAGGTAAACAAGAGAGACACAATCCAGTTCAAAAACATGCCGTATAAATCTTAAGCCTTTTGTCCACTTCCGATCATACTGCACGGGCTTTCATTCTGATACCGCGAAAATAATGCTTTTTTTGTAAAGATTGCATGATCCTGCCTGATCGAAAGATATGCAGAATAATATTTAAGAAGGTTACATTGCATACTAAAAATTATTATGCATGTAATTATTATAGATTTTTTTGTTTGAATAGAATATAATAAAGATGATTCAGAAAACTAAAAGGCTAAACTATTTCATGTTTGACTCATATGTTTTATCTAAGTATTTATTATTTACAGAGTTAAATTTTTATTATTTGTCCACTCGAGGCTTATAGGGATTTCAAGAAGTATTTAGTTAAGTTACTTATTGAGTAATTAAGTTACTTTTCAGACACAGTAATTAGATAAGTATTTTAAATACAATATTGATTAAGTAATTAATAATTAGTATAATAATTAGTATAATTAGTATAATAATTAGTAATTAGTACTTTTTTAAAGTAACTTACCCAACACTGAATACCATAGTGTGATTTACAAAATCAGTCTATAAATAAGGCATAATGTGAGTGACTACATTTAGGCCAAGAGTCTTATCAACAGATATTGCATAAGACTTAAGGGCTTTATTCTGCAAAAGCAAGCGTCTAGGTGAACATTATCCCACTTATTACAGAGCTTCTTGCCACAAAACTAAACAAGACACATACAGTGTTGGTCTGTGCTCTTTAACTCATCATAAAGCTTGCTAAGGATGCTTTCACACCTGTTGATCGATTGTTTTGTTCTGAAACAGGAATTAAAATTGTTACAATGTTGCTCTTTGTTCTTGGTGTGGTTCACTTTCACAACAGAAAGTTTTTAAATGGACCAAAATGGCTAAAATATGTCATGTGTGAGTAAACTCTTCTCACATTGGTCAGAGTCCCTCTTAGCTATCATGTGTCTTTATTTTAATTTATGATAATGAGTAATAGAACATTATAAGCAAAAAGCTGCGATTTAATTTTAAATGGTGACACCCACAGTCACCAAATTTAAATCAGAGGTAAGACTTTCTCATACAGGCGACATGGTGGTGCAGTAGGTAGTGCTGTCGCCTCACAGCAAGAAGGTCGCTGGTTCGAGCCTCGGCTGGGTCAGTTGGCATTTCTGTGCGGATTTGCATGTTCTCCCCGTGTTCACGTGGGTTTCCTCCGCGTGCTCCGGTTTCCCGATATGCATGGATGTTTCCCAGAGATGGGTTGTAGCTGGAAGGGCGTCCGCTGTGTAAAACGGATGCTGGATAAGTTGGTGTTTCATTCCGCTGTGGTGACCCCGAATTATTAAAGGGACTAAGCTGAAAAAGAAAATGAATGAATGAATGACTTTCTCATACATAGCTGTTGGCTAGAGTTATGCATTAAAGGCTTTATTAAATAGAGACAAATAACAGAAAAACCAAGATTGCAGTTCGCGCAATTGTCCTAAAGAATAAACATCTCTTGTTAATAGTTCAGCATGATTTCACTTTCGTATTCGACATGAAATGTACATTTACTGGTAGGTATGACATCATGCCCTACTCATCATTCTCTCTTCATAAAACCATGCCTATTACATAATCATAATACACTGTGATGTAGCCTAGTTTGTTAGTTCATTGGATTGTATTGCTTTCTCACTATAATCGATCCGCTTCAGAGTTGATTTCAATCAAGCCGAGACCACGTCATTCTTTACGTGATCTCAGACCGAATGTTTTGCCGTGGATCTGAGCGTGATTGCTGGATTCACATATGCCAAACAAACCGTGCTAAAGAGGCAAATGTGCCAGGTTCCGAAACAAACATCTAGGTGTAAAAACACCCTAAAAGAAAAATGTTTTTGAATACACCTATAAGGCAAGGCAAGTTTATTTATATAGCACATTTCATACACAGTGGCAATTCAAAATGCTTTACATAAACAAAATAAAATTGAAGTATAGGAAAATAAAAACAAATAATAATTAAAAACAGATTAAAATGTGTTAAAACCAGTTATAAAAGACTGAAAAAGAAAATAAATACACAATAGTGCGATCTGTCGGACATAGCACAGTGCTCATTCAGTAAAGGCACAGCTAAACAGATGTGTTTTCAGTCTTGATTTGAATGTGCCTAATGTCGCACTACATCTGATCATTTCTGGAAGCTAATTCCAGCAGCGAGGGGCATAGTAGCTGAAAACAGATTCACCCTGCTTTGACTGAACTCTTGGAATTTTTAGTTTACATGATCCTAATAATTCTGTATTATTAGTTTTAGCAGTTGTTATCTGCGAATAGCATACCGTAGAATGTCATGACTGACCAATCAGAATCAATTGTTTCAGAGCAAGAATGTTTAAATACACTGAAAAAAAATTATTTCAGCAAAATTGTTGCTAACAATTTATATTGGTTGAATTTAAACAAACAAATCTAATTTAGTAGTGTTCAACTTGATTCGTTTAAATTCAGCCCAAATAAATTGTTAACAACCACTTACCTTCCAAGGAATCATCTTTGAATCATTTTTTTTATTGTACTAACAATTTGCCTAACAATGGCAAATGCAGAATGTGCACAGGTGTTTTTTTTTCCCTAGAGACTCGATCATAAGGTATATGTGTGTTCTATTACAGTCACGTTGCATTGCCAATTTGTAATATGAAGCAGCCTGAAGTGTAGATATAAGCACGCTCAATCCCTCAGTCAAAATCGAAGGGTCGAGAGTCTGTTAAATACAACCTAAACTTTCCTCGTGCACTTGACAAAGCAAAGCTCTTCAAAATGGTGTCAGGAATTCTTCTTAGTGGAAGTGCTTAGGGAAGTTCACAAGTGTATGTCTGAGAGGGAAGTAGCACTCTTATCATCAGCTGTGTTCCAGAATATGAAACAATGTTTTCCTGAAATCAGTTCAGTTGACTTTGATCCAGTGGTTCACTCATGAATGCAGTCATTTGTCACTTCCTATTGGCATAAGTATGTATCTGTTCTGTAAATGTTCAATTTAATTCATCTTTATTTCTATAGCGCTTTTACATAATGTAGTAGCTTGTGTCAAATCAACTTCACATAGAAGATTATAATGATCTGAAACAGAGTTCAGTTTTCAGAGTTTAAGTCCAGTTCAGTTTAGTTCAGTTCAGTGTGGTTTAATATTCACTGCTGAGAGTCCAAAAACTGAAGAGCAAATCCATCGATGCGCAGCTCCACAAGTCCCAAACCATGCAAGCTAGTGGCGATGCACTTATTAGTTTGTTAAATATGTTCACGCATAACAAACAACCATGACTACCTCCAAAAAATAATAAAAAATAAAAAACAAAAAATTAAACGTGCTACTTCTGTAATGTTTATGGAAGCCTGTTTCCACTATAAAGAGATGCTTTTCGGTTGCGTTTATCGTCAGCGTTTTACTAGATGTTTTTCTGCATTCAAACCCAAGCGATTTTCTGGCGTCAAGCAGAAGAGTATGCAAAATCACTCCTTGCTGTTAGATGGCGCTTAATGAAAACAGAAAAAAATGAAACTCACCCTTGATTCCTAATTCTTTCGCAATTCCTCTCCACAACATTTCCCTTTTGTCAACATTTTTGTAGTCGATGTCTCGTTTATCATACAGCACTTTTCGTTCGGATACCAGTGCAATAAGCAGCTCCACGTCCATATTGACTCTGGGCATCTTCTTTAATGTGCGCTCGCATTGACAGTTTTGCACTTGAGCGCCTCCAAGGGGTGTTTACTGTAACTTCAGCGGCTCCGTACACGTGAACAAAAGTGCCAGTCTGATAGGTGGAGAATGTTTTGACGCGGCACGTCAAAAACAAAAAAACGACCATGAGGCTTTTACGCCTGCCGTTTTGTGTGCTGGTGTGCACAATCACATTGACGCCCTTTATTTAGTCACGAGATGTTAAACGTCGACCGAAAACGTGAGCAAAAAAACGTCTCGGAGTGCACGGGCCTTAAGATTTAAAAAAAAAATTGTTTACATTTCAGTTTTCACTACTCAATGACTTTTGTTTTTGGAATTTTGAGTTTACATCACATAATTGTGACTTTTTTAGTTGTGTTTCTGTGTTTATAAATTGTGAGATGAAAGAGTATGTACAGTAACTTAAAATTGTGAGATACAAATTAAAACTATAGTTTTACTTTAGAACTGTGTTAGATGTGTAAAATAAACGTTGTGATTGTGTCAGTAACAAGCTTCAGTACATAGGCTGTTGGTATCCAGTATTGTATATTAGCTGCAAGATATTGCAGAACAGCAGCTCAAAAAAGCATGTGTCTTGCCACAAATAATATAGCAAACCAGCATGTTATAGCATAGAAAAAGAGTATTTCAAGAACTAACCATTAGCATGCTGTAAGCTTGAATCCTGACCGTTATATGAGCACATCTATAAACACTTTAATGCAAGAAATAAATTCAGTCATATTATATTACTCGTATTTTATTTTAAAATATCCGTTAGATTACGCCATTTTATTGGACTTAAACTGTCAGATGATTTATAATGAAATGTAATAAGATATACGAAAGTGCTTGTTAAAAAAAAGTTGCTTGTTTGTATTCTTCACATTTCAAATGCAAATAGTTTCAGTTTAACTTGGAGTCTAATCAGTTTTTCAGCACTGACTATAGAGCCAGAGGCTTTTAGTGTTTGTTTACACTTACTTTTACATTGAATAATTTAAGATCCGTTATATCCTATTCTGTTTATATCAAGTGTATAATTAATGTGTCTGCATATTAGGACTCCTCTGGTTTTAAGCATTAATTGTGCTGAACATGTTATTAGAGCTCCTCAGAATCTCTCTCTCTCCCTCTCACTCTCTCTCTCTTCTTCTCTCTCTCATGTGTCTTGTCTCTCGCTTTCTTTTAATCATGCCAAATCCAGAGCAGGTAAACAGACTGGGTGCTCAGAGCTCTAGGGAGTGTCTCCTTGTCCCAGATACTGCAGCTGCTTTCCATAAACTTCCCTATCCACACACAGACGCTCTATAACTGCACATAGACAGTGGGTGTGCTTATGTGGACATCAGCTATTCAGTATTTTACCTGTAACTTTTCAGTATTAAGGTGTTTACATGAGTTGCTTTTGGAATATTCCTTTCAAGTTCCAGTTTTACATGTTAAATTCATCATGAAATCTACATTTGCTCTTCTTAGTTTTAATATCTATATAGTAGTGCTTGTTGTAAATGTGTACAGTATCTGTGTACTTTTTTGTTTGTTTAAAATTCATTTGTAAATACCATAACATTCCCACCTCCCTCAAAATGACTTTTCTTCACCTCTGGTCACATGGGATGCTGTTAGGGCGGGGCATTTCAGTCTGCCTTCATCCTTCAGGTTCATTTGGCAGTCTTCTTTTATTTAGCAACTGTAGCAACACCCATCTTTCAACGATCCAATCGGTTACCAAAGGACAAAATCATGCTCCGCCCTATGCCCTATAGTTTTTTTTTGTTTTGTTTTTTAGGACCATTTCAACTTGATATAAACCATGATTTGGGATCTTAACCTCTGTTTAATGCCGACGTTAAAGTACATGTATGGGTTAATGGCTGAATTTATGCAATCCAACATTACCTCTTCATTCATTCTTCAGCATACAGTTTATCTTTGTTATGGTGTCATATGTAGCTTGGGTGTATCATTTTTAAAATAGAAAAGCTTTTGTGGTTAGCATTCAAAGCAAGAAGGTAGCTGGTTCCAGTTTCTGTGTGGAGTTAACACGTTCTCCCCAAGCTCACATGGGTTTCCCCCCGGTTCCCCGGTTTCCTCCCACCGTCCAAAAACATGCAACTTAAATTAATTGACTAATCCAAATCAGCACCATAGACATGCTCTTAGTAAGTAGTTATCTCTTAAGAGCAATCTGTTCATTAGCTACTACAACAGGGTAGTTCTTGAGATCTACCTGAGCTCAAACTCCACTCTCACCTTGCAAACGGGAGGAGAGGCCTGGGCTCGAGGATCTTATGAGCTCAGGGCTCTCTCCCAGGACAGCAGGCCAAACAAGCTTTGTAATCAATCATCAGCTAAGTGTGAATTCTTGTAACTAAATTGACCGTAGTGTATGAGTGTGTGTGAATGAGAGTGTATGGGTGTTTCCCAGTACTGGGTTGTGTCCGGAAGGGTATCCGCAGCGTAAAACATATGCTGGAATAGTTGGCGGTTTATGCCACTGTGGCGACTTCTGAAATAGAGACTAATGTAGAGTGGTGCAGTACGATACGGCTTGGGTCGGTACGAGTCACCTTTATCAGGTTTGTGTTTCCTTTGCCAAAAGGATACCAATAGTGTGGTGTACGACAGAATGTCAGAAGCACTTTAGTAATCATGCACATGTTATTATTATCAGCTCAAGAAGTTAGTTATTTCAAATATAGACACGTGGCGAGCTCTCTAGAGAACGTAAAACCGCTCAAGCTTTTAGCTCATAAACAACAACAGGACACAGCATATTTTATTCTTCTTGGCTTTGTGGCAGTTCATCAAGAAGACGACAAGGTTTGTTTGAGCTTGGGTCAACCATGGCTTGTTATTATATGTATATATTATAATGGTGTAATGTCTTGGCTGGGTTTTTAAAAATGGTGGTTCCCTTGTTTTCATTCTCCTGCTTGTCCACAAGCTAGTAACATATCTCTGTAAACCGATATATAGCTCTGCCTTTTATACCCTTTTGTCGTGCTAGTTACCCCTTGCAAAGGGTACCCAAAAAGTGGTACGGTACGATTCGCTTTTTGGTACCCTTTGACAGTGGAAACGGCCATTAAAAGCGTACTAAACCATACCATACCGTATCACTCAGTGGAAATGGGCCAAAAGCCAAAGAAAAATGAATGAATGAATGAATGAATGAATGAATGAATGAATGAATGAATGAATGAAGCCACTGCTGTTTACTCACGTCTGTGCAGTGGCCGGTGTGCCATATTGACAGCCAACTGGAACCGTTAGTAATCCTTTTTTGAGGCTTCTGATTGGCCAACTTGATGTTACAGTTTGGAGTATATCGCCACCTGCTGCTTTGGTATGCTCTTGATAGTGCTTCATGAGATGTTTTTTTCATTTTCATGTGGACAAAACCATCCACGTCTGATAGGAAAAACTTTGTTTACAAAAATACCGGTATACATGTGAACATGGCCTTGGAATTTCCTCTCTGTTTCCTGTGTTGATCCCCCGTGCTCTGTCTGTGCCACTCCCTCATTTGTTCCCATGGTTTCCCCGTTTAGTTGCCACAGTTTATATCTCCGCCCCTCTTTTTATGTTGTTATCTTGTCAGCCGTTTTTATAAAGCCTGTCAGCTCCAGTCAGTTGTTGACAGTCATTGAATGATTGTGGATGTTGTTGGTGGATGTTCCTGTCTCATGTTCCTGTTCTTGTCCCTGCCCTTTTTCCCTTGTTTTTTTCCCTTTGTTATTCTTCCTGTTTGGATTTAATCAATGTACCTGCACATGGAAACTCCTACCTTTTGTGTGCACCGTCTTCATTAAATGACAACAGCCGTGTATTTGTATCCTGTCAGAAAATACAGTGAAAACCCCTACACAACAGTAATAGTGTGATGTGTGTTTGCATGCACTTTGACAATTTTTTTTTGCTTGATTCAATTTGTGTTTACTTTGAATATTTAAGTTTATATATTAAGTTTGTTTACTATGAGTGTGACTATAGCCGGTTTAAGGTCATCATAATCTTTTCTTTGGTAAGATTATTTGGTAGATACAGTTTATTTGATAGATTCTTAATCGTGGTATTATTGCAATCATCTTAATAATGCAATTTTGTAACTGTATGGTACTGTAAAGCACCAAAGCGTGGTACTTTTTTTCTTCTTCTCTGCTTAGGAAATGTTAAATTGAAAAATAACTGCCACCTCCTGTTTTTACCAGTCATTGTGCATGTCCTCATTCCAGATGTCAGCACACGAGCTGTGGTAAATATACGTGTAGGGCAGTATGTAGCTGATTGCATTAGCAGTAGCAGATGTTCGCCGGCTGTTTTCGAGCTGTGATAATGAGCATGGATTGAGCAGAAGGGGAGAATCCTGCCCACTCAAACGGAGTGGATCACCAGCAGCAGATCTGCCCACCTCACCACAAAACAGAGCAATTCCAGATAGCAAACCCCCACACAGTTGGATTCATCTTGCTGGCATCTAGTTTACAAGTTTATTCTGAGACCTGAACCATTTTTGATTTTAAGTAATTGGCGTCAGATTTAGCACCATAAGAAACATTGGCCATTTTATTTTATTTTATTTTATTTTATTTTATTTTATTTTATTTTATTTTATTTTATTTTATTTTATTTTATTTTATTTTATTTTTATTTGTTTTATTTTATTTGTTTTATTTGTTTTATTTTATTTGTTTTATTTTATTTTTGATTTAATTTAATTTAATTTAATTTAATTCAATTCAATTCAATTCAATTTAATTTAATTTAATTTTACTTTACTTTACTTTACTTTACTTTACTTTACTTTACTTTACTTTAGTGTAGTGTAGTGTAGTGTAGTGTAGTGTAGTGTAGTGTAGTGTAGTGGTTTGGTTTGGTTTAGTAGTCCAAGCTGATATATACTTCAGAAAAAATAAAAGACTTTTAAAATACTTTATATATATATTTAATATTAATATTATAATATAAATATAATATTAGGGTGTCAGATGCTCTTTTTGAATTTAAATAGAGCAACAACTTCCAAAATCTTTTTAATATATCTTCAATGTTTCTAAACATCTTAAAAACAATAAGCAAAAAACACTTAAACCAGGGTAGATTTATAGAATACACACTATTCTAAAATGATTGTACTCAATACGTTTTTGATTTAAAAAAAAAAACTCCTACAAGTTGATCAATGAACTGTAAACATGGCAATATTGTGATAGTGAAAAGTGAATCTTTTCTATTTGATTGTCTTTTAAAATATAATTTATTGAAGTGATGACAAGGTGAATTCTCACATGACTCTTCAAATATTATTCTAATGTCTAGCAGTTATATGGCTAACTGGAACTTATTTACTTATTATTTATCTACATTAAAATGCATTGGCAACTGGAATTGTTTTGGGGGAAAAACAGTGATAAAAGTTGTTCTTGAAACTTTGTAGTATATAATTGACTTTACTTTCGCCCTTTTCAAATAAATGTGTCCCTCACATACAGTAGGTGTGTAAATACAGTTGAAGTCAGATTTATTTCCTAAATGATGTTTAACAGAACAAGGATTTTGCAGAAAATTTTCACAGTATTTCCTATAATATTTTTTGTTCTTCTGGGGAAGGTCTTTTTTGTTTTGTTTTGTTTTGTTTTGTTTTGTTTTGTTTTGTTTTGTT
>CAIGQQ010031933.1:4042120-4061386 GCA_903798035.1 Danio albolineatus
TTTGTTTTGTTTTGTTTTGTTTTGTTTTGTTTTGTTTTGTTTTGTTTGTTTTGTTTTGTTTTTAAATGTTAAAAACAAATTAAAGGTTAATATTGTTAGCCTCCTAAAGTACTATTTGTTTTCGATTGTCTACAGAACAAACCATAATTATACAATGACTTCCCTAGTTAAGCCTTCCGTAATTAACCTAGTTAAGCCTTTAAATGTCACTTTAAGCTGAATATTGCCATATTTTAAAATATCTAATCAAATATTATTTACTGTCAATATGGCAAAGATCATAAATCATTATTAGAAACTAGTTATTAAAACTCATATATGCATTGAAAAAAACTATTTCTGATAAAACAAAAATTGGTGAAAGAATATACAAAGGAAGTAATAACTGATGAGGGCTAATAATTCTGACAGCTGTATATCAATTTACAGCTGCAATAATACAACATCAGCTTTAGCTGTACTTAAATCTGTACACTTGTTTTCAACACCACATTTACACAACTACTGAAACAGATTATATTGTTCAGTCTAGCAATACTATCGGATGGTAGGTTTTATAAATGAGTTTGTTAAACTGCCCATGAACTCACAACCTGACAACTTGCCTTAAGCACATCATCTTGCTTTACTACAGATAAATCAACATTTAAATCATTTTGCGTAATGTTGTTTTGGGGCATTTACACTTTGTTTTTCCCCCACCCCAAGGGCTCTATGAAACTCACTGGTTTGCTCATGTTGTCATCCCAAACACTGCAGTAGTAGGTAATTCTCTCTCCTGACACATGTGGCAGATGCTGCTGAATCAGGCTTTCAGCGAGAGCGCATTCGGCCAGATGCACTTGATGTTTCAGGAGGGCATTTGTGTCCAACGCTTGTCATGCTGGATGACTCTATGCGCCATCAAGTATAAAGGTAGATATTTTCCCTTCACCGGGAGACTCTTTTACGCCAAAAATGTCTCTGCTTTTTATTTTATTTTATTTTCTGTCAGAAAGACCTGAGTCTTCATCCCATCAATCCATGAGCTGGCACATGAGTAATTGTGTAAGTTGCTGGCGCTAGTTAGGTAATGAGAAATGCTCTGTTTTCTCTCTCCGGCTCTCCGTCTCACTCTGGCCATAGGCATCTGTCAGTGTTGGAATGAGCAGGGACTCATCAGTGGAGTTTTCCCCTCAGAGGCCTGTGCTAACATGGCCAGATGGAGCCTGGGCTCAATTGGCACCCGCTAAAACCAGCACCCAGGCAATATGCGGGCAACTCAAGCATTTTATCCCCACACATTCCTGCTTCTCCCTTTGTCTGATAAACGCACACACACACATATGCGTTTTATTCTCCCACGTGTTTCTTTCCGAGCCCGTATTCATCTGTTATGTTGGTTTACTACACCTACAGTTGTACAGTTCAATGGTGGATGTGAAAGATGCAAAAAATCACTTTAGCTTTAGCTCCAACACTGGGAAATGTTCTGTAAAAAGAAGTAGTTTTGCATATTTTTTAAAAGAAGAGGTATTTCTGCTTGCTTTATAAATCTTAACATCCATTTTGATGGTGCAACTCAATGAAATCAGGGGGATTCTGTTGAATCAAATATGTTTCACTTGATTAAAACCAATGGTGTTATCGTGTGATGCAATTTTTAGTTTTTGCCAGATACGCTACTGTTTAAAGTGTTGAGTATTTTCGAAGTAATTAATATATTTATATGTGTATTAAATTCATATCAGAAAGCAATGTAGAATGTCTGATGATTAATGGTTGTACTGTGTGAAAGAGGTATTGTTTGTAGCTCGCGATTCACAGGTATTTTGATGAAAGATATTTACAGCATTTAATTTTTAGACTTCATAACGCTCCCTTGGAAATTTGTAGTGGCTGAGAACCACTTATTTATAATGGAACAACATATCTGTTCCAAATAAATAAACTCGTAAAGAGATAGTTCAGCCAAACATGAAAATGCTGTCATCGTTTTTTCACTCTTGTTTGAGGCGTTTATTTGTTGTTGTTGTTGTTGTTGTTGTTGTTGTTGTTGTTGTTTTCCTTTTTCTGCTGAGCACAAATGAAGATGTTTTGGAAATTATTGGAAACCGGTAGCCATTGATATCCGTTGTAGCAAAAACAAATACTATGGAAGTCAGTGGATGATAGTTTTCATAATTCTTTAATGTATCTTATTTTGTGAAAAAAAACTACAATGATAAAAACATCAAATTGTTTTTCAACAAGTCAAGTGAGAGAGTATAATGAAATACTTTTCATTAGTGTGTGAACTATCCCTTGTAACTTTATATTCTTCAAAGAATTGTGTTTAAAAACGCATC
This sequence comes from Danio albolineatus, assembly GCA_903798035.1. Taxonomy (NCBI): domain Eukaryota; kingdom Metazoa; phylum Chordata; class Actinopteri; order Cypriniformes; family Danionidae; genus Danio; species Danio albolineatus. The sequence goes on from CAIGQQ010031933.1 coordinate 4,044,448, forward strand.
AGTTTCTCCATAAATACTAGGAAGCATAGCTGTTTTCAGCATTGATTATAATAATAAGAAATGCTTCTTGATATGTAAATCAACATAGGCATTTACACAATGTATATAGATGTGCTTTTGTCAAAATGATTACAAGTGAATGGTCAGAGCAGCCAAGTGGATCATGGAAATTACCAACCATACCTGCAGCAGGCACAATGATACTATGCAGCACCATTACCTAGTTACTCCAATGCCTGGGTGTAACGCGGGGATGTGACACTGACTGAGGTGTGGATCCAAATGCAGGTTTAATAGAGAGGTCAGGTAAGCAATGGTCAACAGGAGTAAACAGATGCATAAAGACAGTCCAGAAACGTGGTCGAGAACAGACGAGGAGTCAAAAGGCTTGCGGCAGGCAGGAATAAACAGGTTAGCAAAATAGGAAAACAAGACCAAGGGAACGCATTGTAATGTCACATGAAGTAAACAAGACTCAGCACCAGGGAGCGTTTCTGTGTGGATTAAATAGTGTGTGTAATCAGTCCTTGACGATCCTAAGGTGGTGCGTGCAATCAGTAGAGACTTGGAGCAGGAGTGTTTGTGTGTTGCATGAGTGGAGATGTAGTCCATAAACAGGCGGATTTGTAGTTCTTGTGTGATATGTGTGTGTACCAGCGATCTCTGGATGTTAGATCGCTGGTGATCGTGACACTGGGACTATTTAAGGTGTTCCTGAAAAATACCCATGGTACCGCAACAAAGTTCCTTTATTAATATGCAGGGATGGAAATATTTATATTGACCTAGAAAATATCAAGTTTTAATTTTCCATTGGTCTTAGTACATAACTTAAGTACAAAAGTGTCAAGATTTAAATAGGAAAATTATCAAAACTGTTAGATTTTTTTTGATCAGATGCTAATGGTCTAATTTGATTCAATGATTTATGCTAAGCTAATATAAACATGTTACAACCATACTTAGTGATCGGCTGAATGGATTCAAAAACGGCAAAACTCAACTGTTTAACTCTAGGGGACATGTAAAATGACTCTCATTCATTCATTTTCTTGTCGGCTTAGTCCCTTTATTAATCCAGGGTCGCCACAGCGGAATCAACCGCCAACTTATCCAGCATATTTTTTACGTAGCGGATGCCCTTCCAGCCACAACCCATCTCTGGGAAACATCCATACACACACATTCACACTCATACACTACGGACAATTTAGCCTACCCAATTCACCTATACCACATGTCTTTGGACTTGTGGGGGAAACCGGAGCACCCGGAGGAAACCTACACAACCACGGGGAGAACATGCAAACTCCACACAGAAATGCCAACTGACCCAACCGGGGCTCGAACCAGCCACCTTCTTGCTATGAGGCGAACGTGCTACTCACTACGCCACCGTGGCGCCTAAAATGACTCTATTTAATAATAATAATAATAATAATCAGTGTAGTGTTCCTTTAATACTAAGTGGAAACTGTACTCTGATGTTTTCTGGATTGTGGGACACTGAAGAATTGAGTAAAAGCTGCTAAAAATTCATCAGAGTCAAGATGTATTACAAAATAATGTATTTAAAATCTTACTAATGCACAACATTTGAATATATTACAGTATAAGCTAGACTTCATTGAATTTGGCTTGTTTGCACTGTTTAATTTTGAATAAGAAGCTTAGCCTCTCTCAACAATTTCTTAAAGACAACACTTATTTCACGTCACAAACAAGTCACACTTTGATGTCATTGTAACAAAAAAAAGCTTCTTTTTTTTTTCTTTTTTTTTTTTTTACAAAATGCTTGTAAGTGAACCCAAGGATGAATTACTGTGGTTTTGGAAAATACCTTGATGCCTCTTTGGTGTGGGATGTTTTTGAGAAGCACAGTCCACATAACAAGCTGCTTTTATTTTGCTCTGCTCTATCCCTCTCTCTCTCTCAGGACGTCTCTTCTTTCCTCTCTCACTTGAAACCCTGAAGACCATGAATTTGCAGTTCTTATTTTAGCAAGGTGCTTTAGATGTCTGTGCGAGGAGTGTGTGAGTGTATATACATGTGTGTGTATGTTTGTGTGTGTGTCTGTAATTAATATGAAAGCGCAGAGGGTCCCGCGGCAGGCGAGAGCAGCTGTGTGAGTGTCTTCTTCTGATCTTCTAATTATTGCAGCCTCTTCTCTGCTTTGCACTGTCACCTTAATGAGCTTCCTCACTCTTCCTAGAGTAAAGAACAAGACTTTTGAGAAAGTTTATTCCTCTCCTCTGGTTAAATGCAGGAGCCTTAAAAAAATATTATGATAACAACTGTGACAGCACAATTAATGTAGCTTACTACAAATCATGGGGAAATATTGCAATAAGCCAAAATCGCGTCACGGTGCAGTGGGTAGCACGATCGCAGCAAGAAGGTCGCTGGTTCGAGCGTCGACTGGGTCAGTTGGCATTTCTGTTTGGAGTTTGCATGTTCTCCCTGTGTTGGCGTGGGTTTCTTCCAGGTGCTCCGCTTTCCCCTGCAAGCCCGAAGGCATGTGGTATAGGTGAATTGGGTAAGCTAACTTGTCTGTAGTGTATGTGTGTAAATGAGTGTGTATGGATGTTTCCCAGTGATGGGTTGCAGCTAGAAGGGCATCCGCTGCGTAAAGCATATGCTGAATAAGTTGGTGGTTCATTCCGCTGTGGTGACCCCAGATTAATAAAGAGATTAAGCCGGGGGAAAAAAAATTAATGAATGAATGAATGACAATAATTAAAAATATTTTTAAATAAATAATAATAATAATAATAATAATAATAATGATGATGATGATAAACGGTAAATATGTATTTTTTTTTACATTTTACTTGACATTTCTATTTAATTTTGTTGTTGCATAAATGCATAGATATAAATAATTCTTATATAATATAATATTTTTTAGTATAAATATTAACTATATATATTTATTTTATTTTACTTTTTTGTTTTATAAATCTGGTGCTTTTTGTAAATAGGGCAGCTAAATAATATATAGATATGTAAAATACATAAATATAAATAATACTTATATAATATCATTAAATTATTATAGCTTAATTTATATATAATTAATTTGTAAATAACAGTAATTTTTATATGCTACTTATTACTTAATTTACTGACTTGTTTGTAATGAATGTCATGATAAGTTGGAAGCGTTTTTTCTTCTGCTTCTTACAGTATGTTTCAGTCCTGATGTATTATGGGAATCTATTACTCCTGCATTAAACATGTTTAGAAACTTTCCAATTATAAAAGACATGTTGGGCTGTAATTAGCAGACTAAAAGACTTTTCAAAGGGCTGTTCTCTTACATGCAAGCTATTTTGAGCTCGTTTCTCCCTACAGTTTGACTTAATGTGCTGAGGCTTCATTTAAGAGCTATTGACATGAGACACTGACTCATAATTATTCTTGTATAGCGTTTGTGTATGCATGTATAACTACAGTACAATACAAAGAGATAAAACGAGGGGAAAATGTTCATCTCCAAAGTATATTACCATATCATTTGCACGCATCATTGAAAAGGATGCTAAGCATGGCAAATCCGTTGGCATTTTTTTTCCTTCTTTGCCCTTTTGAAGCAATCAGGATGGACTCCAATATGCAGTGTCCATGTTTTTCATTATACAGTGAGTGCTAATAATAGTTTATTTTTTATTTACATTATATTAAATTGCTAATATTAAATTACTCTATCATGCAAATTGCGTAACACTGGAACATAAATAAATAGTTTAAAATAAGTGTATCTTATACCAGACCATTTATTAATTTATAGTTTTTCTTTATTAGTTGCAAAATGCAATAAAAAATCTTAAATCTGAATGTGGTAATGTAAATATTAGTCTTTAATAATAATTCTGACTATTGCTTAACCCTCAGGGCTCTGAGATGATTTTGGGGCCCCAAGATGTTTTGGCATGCCCTAACATTTGTGCTTATTTCAGCTACTGATTACATAGTATTGGCCAACATGTAATTTTTTTACGTTCAGCACAAACTGTGCTACAATAATATGCCAATCCCAGGGCAATCACAGGGCACGTCGTCTACGTAATTAGGGTGGAGCCTGTGCCGATGAAAGGAGAGGGAGAGAGACAGACACACACACACACACACCTGTGAACGCAACAAGGCTAGAATGTTTACATCACAAGTATGTGAGAATTATTACGTTCTCTCAATCAAAGAAAACGTTACAATTATTTACATTTTGTAATGTATTTTGGATCAGCATATTGTATGCGTTGGAGTGACAATGGCCATGAATAATTAGCACCAAAAGATACACCCCCACTGGCTAATTTTCAGCCATCAAGGGTATTGTAAAGCATGTCCAGCTGAAAAAGCTAGCCCAAACTAAATGCTTGTTGTATTACTTGCTGTATTATGACCATGCAGGTGGTTAATGTATGTGTTTCTGTTTGTCAATAAGTAAAATGCTGTTAAAAGAGTCTGAAAATGTAACAGTTCATTCAAAATTCCGAATTTTCAATGAAATGTTTAAATACAACTTCAAAAATGCAAATGTAAATCTGAAAATTCAATTTTAACCTCTAATAAGTAAATGTAAGAATAAAAAATATAACTTACTGACTGTTCTAACTGGGCTCTAACTTACCTTTGAAATTCTGAAGAGCATTCTGTTTGTGCAAGGTTGAGAACGTTTTTTGCAACTCTACATGTGTCTCACAAAAATTACATAACATAATCGAAGACTTGCTGTGTGCTGCATAGGCGTCGCTTTACAACTGTCCATTCCAAGAGTGCTGAAATAAAACCTTAAACAGAATTGTGTCCTGAATGTTTAACCCAATAATCATCATGTTTTATGGATTAGCAATCAATATAAAGCACCTACGTTTAGACTGGGACATCAACAAAATCAGGTCAAAGAACAATGACTTCAGTATATATACAGTTGACAAAAAGTCAAACTATGCAAGTTTAATTATCTATTACCCAGTGTATACTGGAATGGTTAAATAATCTTATGTCTATAAATAAATAAATAATTTGAAAAAAATTCTCAAATATATATTTTGTAGTTGTATTGATTATTATTTTTTAATGTCTATTATTATTATTATTATTATTATTATTATTATTATTATTATTTTACAGTTAATGAAACTGTATTTTGCTTTGTCATGCTTTTGATCTTTTGTTTATTTAAGATTTCCTGTGCTGCGCTTATTCTGGTTTGACTATTTAACTCAAGATCAAGTTCACCTCAAGCCTGTTCCACAAAACAAGTTGAACAAACTCTGGATTGCAGAGTTGACAAGCCAAACAAATCAAACCCGTTTAAGATCAGGTTAAGTGGTTTCCCAAGTCATGATATAAACTTTCTCTGTTAACTCTGGGTTCAGTCCAGTTTGTGATTAGATGCTGCTAAAGGTGACACAGGTAGCAAACAGCTAAACACGATGCATGAAAGAATATTGCCAGAGTTCAAAGATTAAGAAATGTCTTTACCATAAATATAATGAATATAAATGTATCCACAAGGCAGAAATAAACAATTAATGTATAGCAATCACAATCAACCCACAATTGTCACCGCTACCAAGCTGGCCAATCACAGGTCTTGCACTTTGCATTGTCGTGACTTGTATTTGTATTTTTTTAGAGGTCAATGTCTGGGTTTATTGAAGAGTAGACTGTGAGAAGGCTACACTTCCCCTACAATGTATAATAAATTGACCTTTAGTTACCATGATGATGAGACATGATCAAAACCAACCCACAATATTGAGCTCAAAAACTCAAGCAAACTTACCTGAGTGAAAGCCCAAACTGGCTTTGTGCAACAGGTGTCAAGATGTGATTGACTTTAAACTAAGATTACAACTGACACGCTATATAGCATGACTTCTTTGAGCATCACCCGCGATCAGATTTGACAAAATCCAGGCCGATAACATCCACTTGACAGAAGTGGCATTTACCTAAAAATAAATAATGGAAAAATCTAATCTGATGAAGAATGGCAGTGGACAGCGATAGTTAAAGAGCAGAGATAAGAATGCTCTGCGTGATGAACAGAGAATCCTAATGCTTTGCTTATCAGCCTTTCATTGGCTTTTCATTGATTGCGAAGGAGAGGCTCAACATCACACTCTCTTGCGTGTATTCAGAGCTCATGCTGTGGTCAGACCCTTCTGTTACATGTGAATTTAACTCGACCTCTGTTTTATTTGTATGTTTTTTCGGCATGATTTATACATTAAAAGAGAAGAGCAGAACTAAACTAAACATGGATGGTTAAAGCTTCTGTTTCCATATAACAAAAGTGTTTTTTGGATTAGTAGGCATGGATTCTATATTGTGCTAATTTGGGTAATAAACATTCATTCATTCATTCATTTTCTTTTCGGCTTAGTCCCTTTATTAATCCGGGGTCGCCACAGCGGAATGAACCGCCAACTTATCCAGCATTTGTTTCACGCAGCGGATGCCCTTCCAGCTGCAACCCATCTCTAGGAAACATCAATACACACTCATTCACACTCATACACTATGGACAATTTAGCTTACCCAATTCACCTATACCACATGTCTTTGGACTGTGGGGGAAACCGGAGCACCCGGAGGAAACCCACGCAACCACGGGGAGAACATGCAAACTCCACACAGAAATGCCAACTGACCCAGCCGAGGCTTGAACCAGCGACCTTCTTGCTGTGAGGCGAACGTGCTACTCACTACACCACCCCGGCGCCCGGGTAATAAACAAAACAAACAAAAAGTCTTGTTGTTCAAATTGTGTTCGTTTTATCAGCAAGACCAAAGAGTAAATGTTGTTTTGACGCTCTTTGGTGGGGTGTGACAGATCACTTAAATATGTGTCTCAGCTCAATTGGCACTGAAGTGTGAGTGAGCATGATCATTTATTCCTCTTTAGTTATAGCACAAAATAAACATCAGTTGAAAAGCTCAATCAAGTGTAAAGATGTCAATAATGCAGCATTCAGTGTCTGCGTTCACTGTCTATAATTATAATAAGTTGCAATTATATTTTTGAAATACAGAGCCACACTTTGGTTAGTGAGCCACTGTTCAAGAAAGAAACAAAAAATAACAATGTTTATTTTTTTCCCACTTGCTGTTATTGAAAAGATTTTATATGTGACTCAAAAACTAATTAAATGATTTTCTTTTGGCTTAATCTCTTTATTCATCACGCTTATTCTTCCAGCTGCAACCCAGTATAGGGAAACACCCATAGACACTCATTCACACTCTTACACAACGGCCAATTTGCATCACTTTGAACGCCACAGAAATACCAACTGACCCAGCCGGGACTTGAACCAGCGACCTTCTTGCTGTGAGGTGACAGTGCTAACCACTGAGCCAGTGTTAAATTAAATTAAATTAAATTAAATGCTCTCCATTGGTATATTAATTTGTTAAAATAGTTAGTAAATACAGAGTACTTTTTGCTGTGTATTTAAAATTAAATAATAATGTAAAAAAAAAAATGTGGATATATAGCATAGCACTGTCATTTAATAAACAGAGCAGTGTTTCCCTCTCGGTGTAAATATTCTTGCACCTTTTTTTCCCCCTTTCTTTTCTTTTTTCCTAGGGGTTTCATCTCTCCTGGGGCATTGAATAAGCCATTACTGCCACTGGTGCCCCCTCAAGGAAAACAGTCGCATAACACCCCTGGGTACAGATAAATTCCCTGTAATGTCCTGAAAAATGAGCCAGCTCAGCATGCGAAAACTGCCCTGCTTCAACAAATCTCTTAGGAAAACCATAGTGATTGTGTGCTTATTAAGGGTTTTCTTAAAGTGACAATTCACCCAAAATTGAAAATATTTACTCAACCCAGTGTCATTTTAAACTATGACTATTTCTTATGTGGAATATACAATACAAGAGGATGTTTTTCTTTGATTCATAGTTATGTTCTAAAGATTTTAAAAGATAAATATGTTCATATTTATTTATTTATTTATTTATTTATTTATTTATTTATTTATTTTATTCATTGGATTTATTGGATTTGTTTAATTTAATTATTTATTTATTTATTTGTGGATTTTTAATATATATTTTCAAAAAATTGGTGTGATTAAAAAGGATACCTACTGTAAAAATGTTGACTCTAATATACCCTGTATAAAAAAATGAAACAAGAATTGTGAACCTGACGTTATCCAATGTAGATTTTGTGCTTATGAAAATTATAAAAATTAGTGCATATTTAATTAAGCAATTTTCTATTTGGATATTTAAACAATGAATAAGATACAAAAAAATAGTATAATCATCACAAACAAACAACACAAACAAATCAATACAATTAATCAACTGGGGAAACCATTGTCAGATTTTATATTATTTATTTTATTTTACCCTGTTCACCTGCAGTCACAGATTAAGTGTTTTCATGTTTTGCAACTGCTGATCTTCAAAATGAATGGTTATTGTCATATAGCTCAAAGTGACAAAATCATAATCAATCTCACAAGCTTATTGCACAGCACTGCAGTATTAAGTTTGGTATTTACTGCTGGATCTTTTCATACTTCATGTTGCTAGTGAACTTAAAACCGATCTCCTTCTTTATGATTACCAAATAAACAGCGAAAAGCAAACATGTCACAACCTCAAGTCAGCATGTCATGGCATTTAGCTGTTTGTGCTTTTGCTGTAATGGAGAGTAAGTTACTGTGGCAGGGCAGATTTGAGCTAAAGCTGCTAAAAAGGCAAGATGAGTGTTTTCACTTCTACCGTATGTTCCCTGTTGGATTGCACTGTTGGATCTTTGATTTATGTTGTGCAATAGTCATCTCATTTTATTCGCTTCTCCTCACATCTGCCTGCAGACGAATGAAATTGCATGTTAAAAGTTAAAAGAACACCTGTCACGGGCTTGAAGTTGATGGCAACGTAAACACGAGTGCATACACAGCTTGAGTCGAGCTGCTGGAAGACAACGTTACACTTTTGAGGAAGGAAAGGGAGGAATTAGCTTTCCGTTCGTCTCCTCTCGTGTTTTGAAATGAGGAGGGTCAGCCGAAGGTGAGCCCGAGAACGGCAGACGAGTCAAGCTATCTTTTATTTTCAGGTTTGCTGACACCGGAATGTAAATTATTTAAGGAGGCCAGGCTTTTGAAAAGAGTGTAAGAGAGGTCTGAAAGTCGACACACATTTGTGTATACAAATCATATGGGGCGGATGTAAAATGACATAAAAATGGTTTTAAAACAGTAGTTATCATATTTACATAATTTTGGCATAATGAAGTACACCGGGTAACTTAAAAAAGAAGGAAAAACTTTTTTTTGCACATTTTTGCACTTAGTTACAGCAAATGTCATGTATTGGGTCAAATTTGTTTAACTGGTTATGTGAAAGTATAATTTTTTTGTTCAGTAATTTTTCTTGATCATTTGAAGTTTACTGAGCAGTATTCTGTTTCAAGTACATCTTACGATCTTTGTAAGTTTTATCTAATCACTTTAGATATTTAATCAAAAAAATATTGTGAACAAAAACAAGTAAAATATACTAAAGTAAATATGCAAAAGTTTAATTTACTACTAGCTTAGCTTAGCTTGAATTTAGTACTACTATATTGTATTTGGAGACACATTGAAATTGACAAGTTGAACTTTTGTTTTGAAATTGGTTACGTATTTTAAATGCTTGATGTTTTCTGTGTAGACAGACCTGGTCTGAAGCTTTAAAAATGTCTGTGCCCATCATACACCACTTAATATTTTGTGAAAACTGTCTGCTCCAATAGGCCAAAATCTACAAACATGTTCTGACTAGCATTTATTATTATTTTTTTTTGTCAGCAAATCAGACTCAGAGTTTTCTTTTGCCCTCGTTGTTTAAAAAAACACCTTATTCACCACCTTAAGTTGTCATTTTGATTTGTTTAGCTCACTTTAGGTTAAACAAAACATGTAGTGTACCCTGTGATGGGTTAATGCACAAATAAATGCACTTTAAAAAGCTTTGAAGTGTTTATATAGAATCATTTGATCGCTTAAGATAAAATGACAGAATGACATTTGTGTGGATGGCTCTGGATTATGAACAAGAGCATATGATATCAGAAACTCTTATAAAGCAAAAATGAAATTCTAACTTGATCCATGAGTGCGTCTCTCAGTTACTGTAGGCAATCTCTAAGTTTGAAGTATCTGTCAAAGCAGAGCAGCGTGTGCTGTCATGAATAATTGAACAAAGCATCTTGTCATAACCTACAGAGTCCAAGGAATAATTATGAAACACTGATAGATCATCAATTACTGCAACCTTTTGCCACAGTGAAGATTTCAAATCCACATGATAAAAGTATGAAAAAAGAAACTTATGTTTTCACTTAGTTATAAGTAATGGTGCAACACAAAGACTTCAAAAATCCGAAAAATGCATGGTTTTTTTATTTATGCACAACAAAATAAAGTTGTCAAGATGGTACATTTCATCCATACACTCACCATAAAGTACATACTGTAAGACTTGAGTTATCTCAAATACTTTGATGTCTTTGATATTTCAAACATGAGCTGGACACACAGAGACAATCGGCTCCACACCTCACCAGGTGGAAATGCGGGAATGTTCACCCCTCTCTTTTCCCTCATTTGCGTTTGAAGTATCTCCTGAAAACCCCCTCGGCCCATTCACCCTCTCTTCACTTAACTCACACAGAATGGTCGTTTCAAAGTATGAATGTTCTATGACTTTATCTATCATGTTTGATATCATTTGAAATGTCTCAGTGCGACTGGTACAATGGTCTCATTCCCTCAGAAATAGACATAATCAAAATAATAGATATATAACTTCAGGTATCTTTTGCACCACTGCTAATGGTGTGCCTTTACCTGGGGGTTCCTATTCAAATGCCTTATAGGCAGAAACTCTTACTGAATGTAAATGCCTTTTGTTATTCAACACACACCCCTTCTACTTCTTGGTTTGACTACTTAAGGGACAGTTTCCAGCTGTTCGGGGCGATTCTGTAACCAGAGTAGCCCGTAGTGTGGAGCTCTTATGCTCTAAACTATGTATATTTTGAAGTCAGGTATGCATCTTTTGATCTTGGATTTATCTTTGAGAATTCGATGTTTTGTAGTGATCGTTTGAGCATTGACTAAATTAATTGACATAATACGCATTTACCTGACAAATAAATTGTTATATTTTAATTTATTCTTGTTTACGCTAAAATTATTTACTCTGATGAGTTAAGAATGTACTAGATTTCATGATAGACGAAACATAACACACGTTAGATGAAAATCCTAGAAATTCCAACTTATTGTTTGACTTTAATTATGTTATTCGTTGCAATCACTATGGGGGACTAGGGTTAGTGCATTAGGGTGTAGCAAGCCGAAGGAGCAGCACATCTTACATGGTACTAGTATTTGACTTCTGATTATTGTCTCGACATTAATTAAGTTGTACATAGGAAAAGCCTTTTTATCTCACGTTTTTAGAATGTAAGGTGGTACATTATATTAATTTTTTATTGTAATGCGTTATTGACATGATGAACATTATTTGTTTAGCACATTTTATTATCAATGTTTTCTAACAAATAAATGTTTATGGTTTACGTTCCACATGTCCTGTTTTAAATGCAAACTATTTTTTATAGCAGCACTCGTTTTGAAAGTTTAGCGACACGTCAGACACAGCACAACATACTTGTGAAGAAATGTCGCTAAAGGCACGTATTTCCAAGGAGCCTGGATTGGAGAAAAAAGGGGTCCATTTCCCCGAATTATGTTACCTATCAGTTCTTGAACACATTTAATGGCTTTGAATTACTTTCCTTTTTTCCTATTATCCTCCAACTTTCATCAACGAAGGATAGTGCATATGCCAGCGTCTGAAACTAGGTTTCAGACAGCCAACATGAAATCAGACCCTCTCTTGGCAGCGTTAATAAGTGCTATTCGATCAGCTCAGAGACAAGGTTATTTCTGAACCAGTGCGGTCAAGACAAAAAAAAAGAAAAAGCCTGTATATTGTGGACAGGGATAATCATTTTACACTGAGATTGAAGTGCAAATATTGCATTAGCATAAGCTCTTGTTTTTTTTAATAAAAGCACATTATAGCCATTTAAACGGAGGTATGTAAGTAAATATTCTTGTATTTAAAATTTGATATCGCAAAGTCAAATATAAAAAAAGTGTATTAAACTTTTCAGAGCTTCAATTTAAAAAGCTCCCGTTCATTTCTCTCTCATTCGTGTTAAGCACACATAGAAAGGCCAGTGACAGAGAAACTAGTGATGTTCTTAGAGTCACTCTCTTGTCTGCATTTCCCAGCATACTGCCAGGTTGACCAGGGGTGCTAAACTACAGAGAAAATGGCTCTCTGAGAGCTCTTCAGAGTACCTGTACCCTCTCACACTTCTCTTCACTCAATTCAGTAGATCACAGCGGGTGAATGCTAGCCTCTGTGCTAACCATAATGGATACTTCACTAGTGCGCTGTCGGGCTCATTGCAGTGTGGATCTGTGATAATGCTAGTTTAAACACAAGTTGCTGCAGTGTCCGTAGCTTGTTGTTTGAGAGAAATTTGGAAAATGGCTCGACACTTTAAATACCTTTTCACACCACTGCAAATTGATTGACTCTGCGTCTTTTTGTGTGCACGTTGAAAGTGGCCACAGGTACGATCATGTGCAAAATGGTCGACGGTTACAGGAGGAAAATCCATAGTTTCCGCTTTGTTTAAGGGGCCTGGGAAACTGGCTCTCTCAAATGTCAGATCTTCAATGTGAATCGATGCCCTCCCAGTGGTTTTAAATGTTTGGTACATAAGCCACTTAATTCCTTGAACACCGTCTCATGTTCTGTTTCAGTTAAGGGTTTGTTTTATTTTTCCATGCACTTTAAAATGTGTTTATTGATGAATTAAGACTTGAGATCTGGGATTGTGTGGGTGCTGGAAATCCTTGAAAATGCTTGAATATTAATCTTGTGTTTTTCAAGATTTGAAAAGTGCATGAAACTGCTTGAAAATGTAATTATGTTGAGCATAATAATTGATCTTAAGACTTAGGTAATAATAATTATCTATTTAAATTGAAAAGAAAATACATATTTTTGTTTTTTGCATAAAACAAAATCCCTGGAGTCTGTGTTTGTGCCTGTAGCGTAATCTGTCTGTCTTTGATTAAGCAGTGGTGGAAGACTGAATGCATAGAGATTATCACTTCATGACTGAAGAAAGCATAACATTTAAATAAATATGAATATAAGATGAAAGATGACACATTTAAGGTGCAAGTAAATTACATTTAAATAACGGTAATTCAGTGTTGAGCTTGGGGCAAGCATGCCATCAAAATCACAATACTATACTTTAATATAAAATACTATATAAAATAGCATATAGTATTATATAATGTGATTATGTATGCATATGTATGTAAATATGTCATTTGTCACACTTGTAAAGTTTGAAATGCACCTGGAAAGTGCTTGAAAAGTGCTTAAATTGGACTTGAGGTGTAAGAACTCTAAGTGAGATTCACAAAGATTGTTTTTAAAACCTTTTAAATAGTTGATGCCGTATGTAGTCTATGAGTACTGTCACATGGGTTGATATTCTGGGAAAAAAATCTGCATGATTGCTATTATGTGAATGTCACGTTCTCAGGAAGAGTAAGGGAGCGAGGACTCAAGTGCAAAAAACTGAAAAGTTATGGGTTTTATTTTAATAATAAAATAAACAGCAAAACAAACTACGCTGAGGGGGAATGCATTAACATAAAACAAATAAACAATTATGACTGGGCAGGGCTGGCAAGGATCAGGGATGGACAAACAGGACACGACTCGACAGGATAATGACATCTGACGAACTGGCACAAGACAGCAGACATGGGAAGACTATAAGCAGAAACAATTAACAAGCAAACAGCTGAACATAATACACTAATAATAACAAGGAGGGTTGGATTAGACAATAGACAGGAGAGCACATGACACAAAGAAACAACACAAACCATGTGCTCACATAAAATGAGACTATAGAACACACAGCCAATGGAGAACACATTAACCCCGTGTTCACATGAAACATGATTCTAAAGCACGCAGCGCATGTAAACATGAACCATGTGCTAAACACAACATCAACAGAGGACACGAGTACACGATAAATAAAAACACTCACACATGCAACGTGCATGTTTCATCCCAGTGATAACCGAAACCAACTAGGCTGAGACTGAAACAGCACGATGCAGAAAGCACAAACACTAAGACAAGAGTGTGCATCTCGAGCAAGCTCAGACCTTGATGCCAGCGCATACATGACCCAATCGCTACCAAGACAATGTTTGTACAAAAAAATGGAGAAACAAGAACACAATGAAAGTGCTCAACTTGAGAAAACTGGAGCCGAGCACAACATACAAGACATGACAAGGCTAGTGTCTAGACTCTGCCACCAAAACCAGAATTGACATATCTATTAAAAATAGAAATGTCTTCCCTTTACACTTTTCAATTATTTCCATTACATGGTCAATACAATCTTTGTTCACGTGTATCTGTGACAATAAAAAAAAAAATGTGTTTTGCAATGTGCAATGTCGATTTATAGTATATCTATAGCTCAAGTATTTGCACATGCTTACAGAGTGAACACATAATATTGACGCACACTTTTGTTTTGTTGTTGTTGTTGTTGTATTTTTACATGGCAATGAGAACATAATTGTTTTCAAAAACTTCAATTTTAAAACTTTAAACCCCAAAACACTGCTGGACAACATCACCAAAATGCATTTTAAGTTTTTATTTGTATGATTGCGATAATTGCTCAGTTTTGGTCAGTTTGTATTTGTTTCTACTTTGTAGTGTGTCATGTGCCGTGCTGTGTTTGTGTAGTGTTCAGAGAAAACGGAGAGGCGATTAACCTTTCCCAGGTAGTTGGAAGATTTTTGAAAATTTTGGTTCGCAAGTGCTTTCACTGCACCTGTGCTTAAACAGAAATAGACACAAACACACACTTCTGGGTTCACTGGGGTGCAATTTTAAGAGATATATTTCAGAAACAGTTAAACGTGTATAATTTCATGTTCAAATGTTAGTAATATGCATTGACCCCATTAGTTGGTTATATGGACCCCGATGTTTATGATTTAGACAGTTGAGGGAGAGTCACTAGATCATAAGTTTCGATTCCTGGACAGTTTTGTTCCAACCCCTAATCAAACCCAGCTGATTCAATTAATCAAGGTGTTCAAAATTACTAGAGACTATTAAGCAGGTGGGAGTTGGAGGTGGTTGGAGCTATACTATGCAAAGCTGCGGCCATCCAGAAATTGAGTTTGAGACCATTGCACTAGATGATTCCTAAAAACTGTTTCTTTATTCGTTCCTGACTGATTAAGTGTTTTTGAGGGAATTGGTTGATAATTGAACAATAATTAAATATTGCGTTGACTCAGTTGTTTGCTTCATTTCTGAATTAAATAGAACAAATCAGTTGAGTAACTTATTTGAATTAATTACGCAATAGTCAAGACAAGACTTGTTTCAGTCCTGAATGAGTTTGAACAATAACGTATTCAAATGACTCACTCATAAATACAATACATTTTCAACACCTACTAGTGTATCTATGAAAGTAGTAACAACAACAACAATATTTTCAGTTTATTTGATACTGCTCATTAATTTATAGTGTTTGTATGGATGTTTCGTGGAATGATTGCTTATGCAGCAATTAAACACATGTCCATGTTCACTTGGGTTATAATTCTCCTCTCTTTGTACAAACGATTCCAAACTGTATAAGCAGTACATCTGAAATGCCAGCATATACATGGTATGATTAAACACAGTACCATGCCCTCAATCTCAAAATGCCTGTGTGAGTAGTTTAGAAACATATTCCAGATCTCATCCCTTTTAATTAAAGGTTCTCATGATATACTATCAGGCTGCTTTAATTGGTATTTATGCATCTTGCTTCTGTTCTGTTGTCTGTTACATTTCTCATTATGAAATTATGAACTCCATAAATGGGTTCACATGGTTCTCTGGTTGTGATAAACATGCTGAAGCCTGATCATTAGCGGTGCATATAGTTAAATGCACATGTTCTTCTCACATTCGGTAAGAATCTGACAGCTGGAGGCCTGGTATTTATATTTATCTGTGCCTGTAAAGCTGCCTCTTAGTTAGAATGATCTACACCTCCTTCCAGCATCCCCTCCCCCCTCCCCCGTTTGTTCCTGCTAATTAATGGCGGTAGTGCTAATTAAAAGCCGGGCAACATTCAATACATTCTGGGTCCTTGAGAAATATTAACATTTTCATTTGCAGGTCGAACAGACTAATGAATATTCCGTTGCAAAATTTCCAAAGAAAATTATAGGGTTGGGAGGAGCATGGAAGTGATAGAAAGACACAAGTGTTATATATAGTCGCTCGTTGTGAAATAGAAATGAATGGAAACAGGGGTTCCCATAGCATATCAAGGCTTCTTTTTAGAGGGAATTAACTTTGGTGAAACCTTGATTTACTCACAACTTACTCACATCAGATTACAGGAGAAATAATTTTTGCTTGCTCATTTTAAGGATGTGCAATAGTTTTTTTTGTTTGTTTTTTTATGACTTTTATGGCAAATTACAGTAAAAAGAAAACAAAACAGTCATATTTCAAAAAAGTATAGATAGTATCAACCTTAGCATATACAATTAGAGAGGAGAAAGAAAGAAAAGAAAGAAAAAATATACATACCAACAATTAAAAAGGTAAAGGATATTGTGGCCTAACAAAAACTACAATTGTGTAGCGATGTGCAATTATGACAAACAAATGTTGATTAGACGGACAGATAGACAGACAGACAGACAGAGAGATAGATAGATAGATAGATAGATAGATAGATAGATAGATAGATAGA
>CAIGQQ010031933.1:4061396-4076856 GCA_903798035.1 Danio albolineatus
AGATAGATAGATAGATAGATAGATAGATAGATAGATAGATAGATAGAGTTTAATTCTGTTTTCTGTTTCCCTTGGATTCATTCAATACACCTGATTATTCTATAATGAAGCAAGCGACTGTCATTACGAATGAATTACAAACGTACTGATTGAAATTATTTGTTCAAAAATAGGTTCATTCAGAAGCAAAACACTACAGTTGTGCACTGGAATGCTCAACTTTCTGATTTTTTTGTTTAGATGTTTTGATGGTTAGAAAGAGAAAAAACAGATCGTTATGTTTAAAATGTAGGTCTCCTAATACATAAAAAACAAACAAACTGGTGTAGAAATCAGTTCATTTGTTATCACACTGATAATTTGGAAGAAAATGCTCTCTTTATTGTATTGTACTTAAAGTTCTTATTATCACATAAATATGAAACCGACAACCGATAAAAGTTGCGTTTTCCTCATTTTTGTGAAGCATAGGCTCATCCTACTAATATCATTCTGCATTGAATGCTTGAGGAATCTCAAGATACATAGCATTCTTGCATCATTAAAACAACTATTGCATTTGTATAGCAGACATTTTTATAGCAGATATTTTGTCCCATATTTCTAGCTCCTGTATGTTTTTCTGTCTATTACTTCTCAAGTAAAATAATGCCACTGCAGTTAAATTAAAAAATTTTTTTTATTTATTTTGTTTATTCATTCATTCATTCATTCATTCATTCATTCATTCATTCTTTTATTTATTTATTTATTGTTTTTATTTATTTATGGTTTTATGTATTTATTTATTTATGTATTTATAATTTATTTATTATTATTATTATTATTATTATTATTATTATTATTATTATTATTATTATTATTATTATTATTATTATTATTATTATTTATAAATCTGTTTTAATTATCCATTGAGCCAGATTAGATGTCTTTTGGAGTGGCATCCATGCGTTTGACTCCCCTAGAGTACACCATGAAGTTTTGCCTTTGTCAATTTAAAGTCACTGTCACATTTTCCAATCGACAATTATTCCATTATTTCGTGTTAATCTAACTGACACACTTTGCCAGTGTGCAAGAGAGAGACGAAAAGCTTTTGTTTGAAAGAAAGGCCTTGACTGTGGCCGTATGCTGAGCAACAGGAAACCTCCTACCGCGTTAAACATGTATCATCTTTCCACATAAATCAAAATGTCTGTTCTGAGCGAGATGATAAAAGGAGGCAAGCAGCCCAAATGTGGTCTCTTGGGCCGAGTTCCACACCTCCACCTTTTTTCCTTCCACTCCCCACATTTTAATTGCCACTGTTTGCCAATTGCCACAGCTCATACTGTGCCCATAATGACTGTTCCGCACAATGCTGCCACAGCACTTGATCTCTCTTTTAATGATCCTCCTTCTGTAAATTTGTACTGCACTGGTTTCTTATCTCGCAGATCTTTATCAGCTCCGCTTGGCTGTGGACACATTAATTGGGGAGAGATTAATTGACCACAGACCCTTCAGGCATGACCTATGCGCTATGTAAAGCACACAGTCGGCCGTTTGCGCTGCTGATTTGATTACTGACTCACAGCCCTCTATAGCTCCTCGTGCGCAATTAGTGTAAAATCTTTACCAGCGACGCATATGACAGTTACATTCAATTAGTCGTATGCAGATTTCCACTGTAGAGTGAAGGATGATAATTGTTAACATCAGATTGGACAAGGGCCCCGACGTTATATGACTGTGTCGCTATATATAGGAAACATGATTTAATCATTCATAAAATCACGGTAATGTAAATGTTCACATTCGAAATGTATGTAAAGAGGGGTTTATAAACAATTTGCATAGAAATGTGCTCTTCTTGTGTTTCACCAATGAGGCCCAATGAATATTTGTTGCTGCTTGTACGCTTAGGATTTCTGGCTTTGACTGGGAAAAGACAATTATTCAAATGTATTCAAAATTATTCAATTTCATCAGTTTTCTGTGGTTGTTCTGGTAATAAGGGGGGAAATCAGAATGATATAGAAGGGGTGTCTGTTCCATGAACACAGCAACAGATTATTTTTAAAAGTTCTTAATTTGTACTTGACAAAAAGAAAGATGGTTAGACTGAAAACAATTCATTTCAGGCTTGGGAAATGGGGTGAATTATACAAGATAGTAAGATTGGGCAATCAGCCAAGAGTGGGACTTTCAGTGTTTATATCACTCTGCTTGCCTGCGTTTGCAAATTCTTACAGACTGGCGGTCTGTGGATTAGTGGTGAGGATTTTTCCTGTCGGCAGGATTAATCCTGAAGATTACATTGTTGTGCCAGTAGGTGGCAACACATGCTTGTTTTTGTGAGTGAATGAGTCTTTTATTCAGTAATTTAAAGAAACACTCCGCTTCTTTCCGTCTCATTTTACAACTCCACAAGAGTTAAAAAGTTAAACTTTACAATTTTTGCATCCATTCAGCTGATCACTAGGTCTGGTGAGAGCACATTTAGCTTAGCTCAGCTTAGCTTTGATTACTGAATCAGATTGGACCATTAGCATCTCAAAAATGACAAAAAAGTTTCACTGGGTGCAAAACTGGAAAGTTAGTGTATTTTGTAATTAGTTAGTTATGTTATATCATTGTGCCTGCTGTATTCATTGCACAGCAACAATGTTCCTTGATTATTAGACCAATTATTCATAGGATTATTATGAATAACAGTATAGTTCCTAGCCATATGAGCCTAGAAAATATAGACTTTTCTTTTCCATTTGTCTTAATACACAATATAACAAAATTGTATAAACATTTGGGTAATTTTTGAATGAGATGCAAATGGTATAATCCAATCAATGATGTATGCTAAGCTAAGCTATGCTAAAAATGCTCCCGCCAGACATTGAGATAAAAAATGTGAAAACTAAACTATTTAACTGTAGAGCAATTGTAGAATGAGCCTATTTAAAAAAAAAAAAATTGGTCAAAACGTTGCATATGTGTGTGTTGAAACATATCTACAACACCTTAATTTATAATTGTTGTCATTTATTAGAGAAAACAGTTTATGATTTGCAATATTCTCATTATTTTTGCTCTGTTTGATTCTTTTGATTTTGAATTTTGCTGTGATTTCTCCTTTATTTCATTTCATTAAGGCCTAAATTAGCTCAGAAATTACACTCATGTTCACACCAAAATAAAACGAAGCATTTCTTTTGTAAATATCTGAACAACAGACCAATAAATTAAGATGTACTTTGTAAATAAATGTGAAACTATGGGAAATGTATAACAAAAACACAGAGAACCTGTTTTTTCGGTTTGTTTAGGTCATTCATGAAGAATGTATTTTTTTGCACTGAAAAATGCAAGACAGAAGCAATGCAAAAAAAAAGACACATTTCAAGAAACCCTTTTCCCTTAAAAAGCAACATGCTTTTAGAACCGTGTTTAATGTGCAAAAGACATGAGACACAAAACACATTGGTCAAATGTCATGTTTACATAGGAAAATAATTGGCATGTAGCACAGTGAAATGCAAAACCACAATCTGTAAGAACTGCTTCTTAACTCTAGTAGCTTCTCAAAAATGCCCCAAGCTATGGCTGTTAGTTGTAACATGACATTTTCAATTCAAAACAGAAGTTTGAGTGCTTCTTATGAGCTGTTGTCACAATGGCAGGTCCTAAATCTGTGTCGCAAGAGGACTGTTACACAGAATGCTTTTTTTATGCTTTATTTCGTCTGCTCTCCTATTGCATTGTTTTTCTAAGCAGACATGTTTGACCACGTGATGCATCTCAAAGCTTTTGCAGAATCTCCAGCATAACAGATATATGTTCTTTTTTTATTCCGCTGTGATGCATCACTATTTTCATTATCCTATTGGGTCCCACTTTATATTAGACTGCAGCTCTGCTCAAGACGTCTGGCCATAGGAGAAATGGTCATGCCCAACTGAGCCCGGTTTCTCTCGAGTTTTTTTTAATTCTTCACTTTCGCCAATTGGTGAAGTTTTTTTTTGTTTGTTTTTTTTCCCCCCACCGCTGTCGCCACTGGCTCACATGGTACGGGAAGTGTAGAGCTGCGCGTCAATGGATTTGCTCTTCAGTGTTTGGACTCTCAGTAGTGAATATTAAACCACACTGAACTAAACTGAACTGAACTCCAACACTAAAAACTGGATAGACACTGTTTCAATTTACTATAACCTTCTATGTGAAGCTGCTTTGGCACAATCTACATTGTAAAAGCGCTATACAAATAAAGGTGAATTGAATTGAATTGATTTAAGTGTCCTTAACTACTATGTACTTGCATCAAAAAATAAATACAATGTACTCACTGTGTTTATAATGTCTTGAGGTGGGATATGGATAAGGTTAGGGACTGATTTGGTGGTATGGCAAGGTTTAAGGGTGGTTTAAGGTGTAAGGGATGTTCAACAGTGTAATTGCAAATGTAAAATTACTAAAATTAATTACAGATGTAATTACAGACAGTTATTTGCTCAAGCATAAGTACAGCATAAAAACATGTATTTACACAATATGTACATTGTAAAAGATTATTAATTTCGGTGTAAGTACATATTAGTTAAGGCCACTTATTATAAAGTGGGACCTTTTATTTTTACTATAATTATTTAATATTTATCAAAAACACATTTCAAAAATGTTCACAAACATTGATATCTTATTTTAATGATCCTTTGATGAGAAAGTTGCTGAGCCAGGCAAATATTTTAATAGAACAGGTTCTTTATTGGCAAAAATGGTTCCACTTAGATCTTTTAACATCCATGGGGACCTTCCAATGCGAAAAAGTTTCTGTGTGAGGCAAAATGTTCTTGAGATTTCAGAAATGCTCTTCAAACTTAAGTTTTGGCTCTTTTAAGAAATGTTCCCTGAATCTGCCTTGCTACAAGAATGGCATTTTGGAACCTGGAGTGTTTATTTATTTATGTTGCATAAATGGTTCAGATTTATTTTTTAAAATGTCTTTTTTTTTCAATTGCCAACTTGGGAAAATATGGTATAACCAATACGCAGCATTAAATTGAGCACTTGATCCTCTGTAAAAGGATGAAATGTGCCGTATAGACAACAAAGGCTTACGTTATCTGTTGAGGCGCGTGCTCATGCCATATGCATATGCTCGGTTTGTACTCTGCCATTTAGAGCCAGGGACATTTTTCTTTGTCACATTGCTCTCCTGACTCAACCAGCTGAAAGCAGGATTAGCCTCCAGTGTCTTTGAAAAGTCAAGAAGTGAGGGAAAAATGAGGATAAAGTGATGACGGGAAGGAGAGAGAGAGGAACGGTGAGACAGGCAGAAACACATGAGCAGTTTGCATGAGCGAAAGAGCTGGAGAGAGAAAGAGAGCAAACAGCTTGGCTGGGAGGGACATGGCATACATATTTCATATATAAAAGACAAGCATTTCATTTCCATATTTAGTGAACACAGAGAGGACTTATTCGAGCAGTCAGGGCTTTGCTGAGGTAGAAAATCAGCAAACTCGCTGTGCCCATGTATTTCCGAATCAATCTACACTGCCATCTGCAACAGATGCATGACACGGCACGTCTGGATTTCCCATCTGATTCCTGAAAACACTCGAACATTTTTCACTTTGATTGGCTATCCACGTCTAAAAGATTCATGGTTATTGGATGCACAGGGACCATCCAGGCCCCTAAAATGGGCTTTAATTAGAGTTGTAGGGTGACCTAGCGGGAATATTAAAGGAACATTTTTGGTTTATGGACAAGTTAAGCACAATCAATGACGCAAGAGACAATTAGCTACCAAAATAAATAAATAAATAAATAAATAATATTATAGATATAGTCTATAATAGTCTTTATTTCATTTTTTTCATTTATTATTATCATTATTAATAATTATTTTCATAATTATTAATAAAGTTGTTTTTCGGTGACACTATTTATTATATGGCTTTAATTTCTATGCAGTTACAACAAAAACTAAACAATAAATGCAATTGTGTTCATATTGTATCATTATAACATTTCTACAGTGACATTATGATGGGAAATAGGCAAGTGTGGAAGCATTTGTTATGGATAGATTTAAGGATGTGTAAAGCATGGAATAACAGTGTAATTATAAATAAAGTTACAGATATTAATTACAAATGTATTCACTTGCTGGCATTTCTAAAATATAAGTATAGCCACACTTTATTTTAAGGTACAGTTCTCGCTATTAACAAACCATTAATTATGGTTTAGCTCTAAATCCTGATTTGCTGCTTACTCGAACTAGCGACCTTCTTGCTGTGAGGCAACAGTGCTAACCACTGAGCTCTGTATTTCTAAGATGTATCCTTTTTTGTCATGTGGCCTTAATTACTATGTACTTCAAAATAAATAAATAAATAATTAAATAAATGAAATGTATTACAGAATGTTTACGGTGATATTTAGATAGGAAACATTCGAGGTCAGAGACAAGTTTGGTTGTATGACCAGGATTTATGGATGGTGTGAAGCATGGATCAACAGTGTAATTATAAATAAAGTGACAGATAATATTGCAAATTTATTTAAATGCAGGGATTTTTAAAATATGAGAACGGTCACACTTTATTTAAGGTACAGTTCTTGCTATTAACAAACCATTAACTCTGACTTTTAGCTCAAATTCCTGATTTCCTGCATATTAATAGTTATTAGTTTATTTGATATTAGGTATAGGGTAGAATTAGGAATCTAGAATAGGATAATGCAGAATATTTGCTTTATAAGTTATAATAAATAGCAAAATCTTGTTAATAATCTGGTAATAAGACACTAGCTAATATCGAGTGCCTATAATAAAACATTAAATGTAAGTACAACGTAGTTAAAGCGACGTAAAACAAAGTGGGACCTTAATTACGTTTTCATTGAATATTACCATTGCCATTTACATTTTCCCTATACATTATTTAGTTTAGCAATGCAACTGACATAATTCAGCTCATTCTAATTCAGTTAGGTTCCAAGGCCAGTATTTCTTTTTCTTTTTTTAATGGATATTATTCATCTAGCATTTTATATTCCGTTGTATTTACATTAACATTTAGTGCTGCTTTTGATAGAAGCTTTTGATGATCTTGTTCTGGAAATGTTAAATGTTATACTCACTATTTCAATAGTTACACCACTTTTAAGGTCGCTGCTTTTATCATCTCTATAAGGAATGAGCTCTTAACCTCACAGAGACTGTCCCTGAAACGCTCTACTTTGCTTTCGATAAAAGCATCTATTAAATCACTGTTTACTAACTGTGACTCTCTCTCTCTCTCTCTTTTTTTAGGTGTAAAGAGGGTTTCCAGGGCATTCGCTGTGACCAGTTCCTGCCCAAGACTGACTCCATCCTCTCTGACCCAAGTAAGTGGTCTTGCATTTTGCTTTATTAATTCAGTTACATGTAAATGCATACATGCTTTACCCTTCACGGTCCACAGTTAATAGGAAATGCCACATGTGTATGTATTACACAACACTTTTGAAATAGTTTTGAAATGAGTCAGTCAACGAGGGTCACTGATGTGATAAGAGAGAAATGGCTCTATAACTTTCAGCTTCTAACCAAATGAATGCTTAACCTCCGTGGACCATAATGCATTTATGCAGTTATTTGCCAATAACAACAAGGCTTTGCGGTTTGCATTCTTACAGACACTGTTGTCATAGAAACCTTGTCATTACCAAAGTGTCATAACATTTTCACATTTTCCTGACAGGAACAGATTTCTAGATTTTCCCACCCACTCAGCTAATAGCTGTGTATCTGCACACTTCTACTGAACCTGAGCTTTCCTTTTCTGAATAATATATACAGTTTTATTGAATTAGACAGTGACTTTGTGCTTGCGTGCAGATGTTATGCTAGTGCGTGTGTGTGCGTTGTGTTTGTCTAATCACAGGTCATGGTTGCATGTGTGTGCAGTGAGTAAGTCTACTTGATGAGTCACAAATGGAGCCTGATTATGAGGGGTTCTGTTTGTTGACCTTATTTTACTGAACTATCAGGGCCATTTTTATGAAGGATTATAAAATGAGCCGCTCAAGAAATTCCAGTGTTCACCTGGTAAATAGTGAAACATGAAGAATCCCACCACCAGCTTGCAATGCAAAACACACACCCTTATACTGGACAATAAACAATTAAATGCCCATAGTCCCTGGATAATCGTTTATTGAAGAATTTAAGTGAATTATATTATGATTGTTTGTGCCAGACAGTCTTGTCTGAATATTTCAGAAACCACACTGACATACTAAAATGATCAAACACAAATATGCAGAAAAATTATAGAAAAAGAGAAAATATTCATGAATATTCAGAAATGTTCTGTCTGTGAAAATTGCAGCCCACCCTGATTGGAGATACTTGTTACTCTGGGTACATTTTATTGCATATTTCAGATGACAAATCCATCAGAGGGCGCTGTCTACATTTTAGCAAATCTGAAATCCGTTGCTTAGGGTACGCTTTGTTATATGCTTCAGGCGCACATCCTACTTGTACATGTCTACGAGAATGAGGGGCTTGTAGTAAAGATCCGCTATCAAACCATTGACCTAAACCCTTCCATAAACCCAACCATTAGTATTTTCAAAAGCAAACGAAAGAAAAAAATTGATTGCAAATAATAGACACAATTAAGTTGTTTTGTGGTACAGTGGTCTCTCACTATAACACGGTTCACCTTTCGCAGCCTCGCAATTTCGTTGATTTTTTATTTTATTTTTTGTGCACTTTGGCATTGACACAACACGCAGTGCCATGCATTTTTTATTTTTTTTTGAATAGTAAATATTTAAGAATTGTCTATATCAGGGTTTGCACATTGGTGGCGCAAGTTGGTAGGTGTCTGCAGTGCCCAGCTACGACTCAGGACACTCTTCATATTTCTGCCATCTGAATAATTTAATTTTAAATAACATGAGAATGTGCACGTCTGATGTGTGTTACTTCCAACTGTCATGTGCGCAGCGCATCCGGTGTGTGACCCCCTTAAGGATGGAGTCTGCTTTAGCTTTGTGGATCAGTGACTGCAGGAAAAAGAACATTATGCTGGATACCAACATTCCCCGCACAAAAGCTAAAAAGCTTGATGAATCTTGCTGACAGCAATGAATGTTTGTGCCTGACAACAGGTTTTGATTTTTGGTTTCATTCTATAATACTGCACTTATTTTTCTACAAAAGTTTTAAATTTGAGAGTGTTTTAACAAGAGAGAAAAGTGTCAAAATGTTAATGTCTGTCTGAGAAAAGTGTATAAAGTGAGTAGTGAGAAGTTTTACAGCCTTAAAACATCTATAATAATTGTAAAAAATAAAGCTGACTACTTCGCGGATTTTGCCGATTGCGAGTTATTTTTAGAATGTAACTCCCGCGATAAACAAGGGACCACTGTATTTGTTTGGTGTTGTGCAGACTACACAATTTTTTTTTTCAATAATATATCCCTGCATGTCATCAATGTGAAAAGGAACTAAATTCTTTGGCATTATACTGCCCAGTAGCATTCATTTTGCTGTCAAATATACTACTCGAAATGTTTAGTACATTTTTTACCTGGTCTGATAAGTCTCAATTTCTCCTTCGGCATTCAGATGGTTGGGTCAGAGTTTGGTGTAAACAACATACATCTTGGATGCACCATGCATTGTATAAATATTTTAGGCTGATGGCTGTGTAATGCTGTGGAGGGGATTTATTTGGTCACAATAAATAAATTTTATTTGCTCCTAAATACCAATTGTAATGTTTGTAACAATTGTTAAAACACCACACATATAGCTCATTAACACTCACGCCACTGGCCTCACTCCACACCCATGACTGTCAGCCCTACCCTTATCATCACAATGATTGATCATCATTTAAATGCTATAGCCTTGTTTTGTTGCTGTCCATGTTTATCCATATACAGTGCATCCAGAAAGTATTCATAGCGCTTCACCTTTTCCACATTTTTTTATATTACAGCCTTATTCCAAAATCGATTTTTTTTTGAAATTCCACACACAATACCCCACATTGACAATGTGAAAAAAATATATTTTTAAATTGTTGCAAATTTATTGAAAATAAAAAACCTTAAAAATCAAATGTACATAAGTATTCCCAGCTTTCGCTGTGAAGCGCTAAATTGAGCTCAGGTGCCTTCTGTTTCCACTGATCGATCTTGTTATGTTTCAGCAGCTTAATTGGAGTTCACCTGTGGTGAATTCAGTTGATTGGGCATGATTTGAAAAGGCATACACTTGTCTATATAAGGTCCCAGGGTTAAAGCATGTCAAAGCACAAACCAAGCATGAAGACTAAGGAATTGTCTGTAGACCTCTAAGACAGGATTGTATCGAGGCACAAGGCTGGGGAAGGTTACAAAAAAATGTTTGCTGCTCTAAAAGTTCCAATGGCACAGTGAACTCCATCATTCGTAAGTGTAAGATGTCTGGAACCACCAGGACCTAGAGCTGGCCGACCATCTAAGCTGAGTGATCGGGGGAGAAAGGCCTTAGTCAGGGAGGTGATCAATAACCCGATGGTCACTCTGTTTGAGCTCCAGCGTTCTTCTGTGGAGAGAGGAGAACTGTACAGAAGGACAACCGTGTAGCAATCCACCAATCAGGCCTGTATGGTAGGATGGCCAGACGGAAGCCACTCCTTAGCCTACAGTGAAGCGTAGTAGTGGCAGCAACATGCTGAGGGGATGTTTTTCTGCAGCAGGAACTGGAAGACTAGTCAGGATAGAGGGAAAGATGAATGCAGCAATGTGCAGAAACATCCTGAATGAAAACCTGCTTCAGAGTGCTCTTGACCTCAAACTGGGCCGACAGTTCATCTTCCAGCAGGACAATGACCCAAAGCACACCGCCAAAATATCAATGAAGTGACTTCACACCAACTTGGTGACTGTCCTTGAGTGGCCCAGCCAGAGTCCAGAGCTAAATCCTATTGAAGATTTCTGGAGAGATCTGAAAATGGCTGTACACCATCGCTTCCCATCCAGCCTGATAGAGCTTGAGAAGTTCCCAAAGACAGCTGTGCCAAGCTTTTAGCATCATATTCAAAAAGACTTAGAAAGACTCTGTGAAAAAGACAGTGGCTGTAATTGCTGCCAAAGGTGCATCAACAAAGTACTGAGCAAAGGCTGTGAATACTTATGTACATGTGATTTTTCAGTTTCAGTTTCAATTTCTTTTGTTGAAAAATCTTTTTTCACATTGTCATTATGGGGTATTGTGTGTAGAATTTTTCAGTAAATAAATGAATTTAATCCATTTTGGAATAAGGCTGTAACAAAAAAATTTAGAAAAAGTGAAGCTCTATATGAATACTTTCTGGATGCACTGTATATGTTTTGGCCTGCTGTTTCCAGCAGGATAATGCATAACGTCACAAAGCTCAAATCATCTTAAAGATGAGTTAAATTTTAATGGCCTCCATAATGTCCAGATCTCACATGAGGGATATACTGATGAGATTCAGATCATGAAAAATGCAGCCAAAAATTCTGCATCGAATATATGCTGCAATCCATATGGACCAAAACCTTTTGATGAATCTTTCCAGCACCTTGCTCAATCACAATGAATGAAAGCAAAGGCTGTTACTAGCAAGCTGTACCAAATCAAGTGGCCAATGCATGTATAATGCACATTATTTGCCTGCACTGTCTACATTTCTATCTTTTTTTATTTCCAATTCACTAAAGAAAACTCAGATAACAGTACATATGTGCCCAGAAAACCGGCATGGGACAATGTCTCATCTTGTATGCCTGATTTTGAGCACTAGGATGTGGCAGATGCAGCAAACTCCACTTTTGCAAAGCAATTCCGTAAACCTCATTTACATACAAAGCAATTGTGTTTGTGTTGGAAAGAATGACGGCGATTTAATTTAAATATTCACAGCACAGCTCTGTTTTAGAGCATTTAGCACTTCGCTAAACAAAATTGTGTCTGGTTTGTGAATAATACATAGGTTTTTGGCATTCATTGTCAATTAAGTCACCACATACTGTGATGACATACATTAGCTTGCATGGCATTGTTCGTAAAAGGCATCTTGCTCTGGTCTGTTTCTCTTCTTCCTTCTTCACTTGAAGGTTAATGAACAACACTGTAATCTCCTGAATGGCACCCTGAAGGAGTTTGGCACAGATCTGCTCCACAAGTCTGCCAAGTCTTAGCCCCGTCTTATCATTTTTGGCACAGAGGCGAGGAGCCACCTATTGGGCGAATGAAAAATAAAAATTAAGCACAGCAGAGTAACCAATTTCAGACATGTCACAACGGCAAATTGTGAATAATGAGCTTACCACTCAATTCAGACAATAATAGCTCCGTTGAAGGAGAATTTAGCAGTGTGACAAATGACCATTGCGAAATAAAAGTCACACACATATTTTATGTTCTAGACACAACATATCATACAATACATGATGACGGACTGTGCTCTTATACCTCTTATATTTCCGTAATCTCACCGGTATCCCTTCCTGCTCAGACGGTACTCTTGCCTGATCACATTCACGAGATATTCATCAGTACAGGAACACAAGTAGACAGGCTCTCAGTGTTTAAAGTCTGGGATGGCAGTAATGGGTTCACTTACAGGACAGGCACACACAGCCAAAGTCTCTCCTGTGCTGCTGTTAAAAGCAACATTCACAGAGGAGAGGGACACCCGGGGTCACTGTGTCCTTGAGTTAGATGGCCATGGCTTTTATCGCACATCTCTCAACCTTTTTTCCTTTCAGTGTGTCACTATCCGTACAATCTTTGTTTGATTATCTGCAGGGGTACAATTACAACAGTCACTGTACAAAAAAATGGATTCTGTTATCAGGTACTCACCCTTTTGTCGTTACACGCCTGTATGACTTTCTTACTTTTGTGAAATACTGCAGAAGAACATATTTCATCCATCTATACAATAACAAAATCAGTGGGCTCCGTTTTATTTGGATTATAATGACAAAAGAGACTTTTTTTTAATATTGTGTGCTTTCCACAATAGAAATATGGGGTAACGCTTTAGTTTAAGTACCAATTGCCACTATTAACCAGTGGCATATGACTTATATATTCATTGTTTATTAGTACTTATAAAGTATGATCTTGTTCTACGCTCCTAATCCTAACCAATACCTACTGTAAGCCTAAACTACTACTATTAGTAAATTAGTAGTTGAACTAAAACTCAGTTAATGGTTCACTAATATTGAGAATTGTACATTTGCAAAATTATTCAGGTTTGCAATAAACTCTTTCATTTTTACGGTGAACTGTCATCAGTATCTTGTGGGAAGTACTGTAAGTACTTTTACTCAAGTACTACTAGAATTGAATACAGTATGTTCACTCTATTGCATTATGAAGAGGAGAAAAATATATTCTTCTTAAACTTCATAAAGATCTTATTTCAAAGGTCGTCGCCACTAAAAACGATTCAATATTCTTTGACAAAACCTGTGACCTGTGGTTTATTGCCAGAGATTCAAATCGTTTAGTTTGTAAAATAAAAAATGCATTAACAGTAATGCATTAAAAGCCTAAGAGACAAGATGGCCTGTAGGTTTGAAATAATAAACATTTTAAAACACATTTCTTCTTCTTCTTCTCCTTCTTCTTCTTCTTCTTTTTATTCTTCTTCTTATTATTATGCGGCATGATGGCTCAGTGATTAGCTCTGTCACCTCACAGCTAGAAGGTCACTGGTTCGAGTCCTGGCTTGGCCAGTTGACGTTTCTGTATGGAGCTTGCATGTTCTCCCCATGTTCACGTGGGTTCTCTGCGGGATCCTTCGGTTTTCCCCACGGTCCAAAGACATGTGCTATAGGTAAATTGGATGAATTATATTAGCCATAGTGTATGCATGTGTGTTCTTGTAACGTTTCCCAGTAATGGGTTATGGCTGGAAGGGCATCTGCTAAGTAAAACATATACCTAAATAAATAAGGTGCTAAGCCGAAGGAAAGTTAATGAATTATTATTAATTTATTAAGTTATTTGTTTATGTGTGTTATCGCAGCAGTCTTTTTGGACCTTTTTTAGGGTGGAACTACTTTTGTAGGTGGACAAGCTGTAGTTTTAAAACTTTTTTGGATTAAGTTGTTACAAAGTTACATTCATTCCTGGTATTTTTACAGCATATGAAAAGGTGAAAGTTAGATGCTCTTTTTATGTGTTTTTTAATGCCTTTTGCTCATGCACAGGCATCCCACTATGTCTCTAGTGTCATTTAAATTCATCAAAGACCCTGACCCAGGGTCAAGAACAACATATATGCTGAATAATGACAATCAGTTCCTAAGACCATGATAAAGCAGCTGGAGCCAAACATTTGCTGCATTCCAAATGAACTCTCAAACATTCAAATAAAGAAAAAATAATAATAATAAAAAAATTCACTTGAAATCAAAACCACACAACCCACAAAAATCACCCAAACCACACTGGTGAAAAAAAAATGTTTGGAAACTGAACGTGCACTAAAATGTGTATCTGTTTTTAGCTGAAAAGAACACTAGATGCTGTAAAATGCCAATAACCATTTTCCTTCTCATCCTAATTTTGATGTAGGACAAATTATAAAGAAATCAAGAATCTCTTCTGCACGGTTCCATGTATAATGTTATGACCTCAAAACACTTTACGTGTGTATAAACAAATACCAACAACTGAGCAAGCAGAAGCACATACACAATATGCTTTAGTAAATTTTGAATGGTCTTAAATGTATACTCGTGGTTTTCATTCTTAATATTGGTAAATACACTTACTAACGTTAATGGAACCTTATTGTAAAGTGTAACACAATAATTTACCAACTAGCCAGTTAAGTGTGATAATGACTACATTGCTGAGGGGAATGAACCATCGCTACAGCGGAATGAACCACCAACTTATCCAGAATATCCAGCAGATGCCTCTCCAGCTGCATTGGGGAAACACCCAAACACACTTATTCACACACATACACTACTGCCAATTTAGCTTTTTCAATTCACCTATAGAGCATGTCCGGAGCACCCAAAACTACGCGACCATGGGGAGAACATGCAAACTCTACACAGAAATGCCAACCATGCCGGCCATATTTCATATTATTTAGGTTAATCTTTTCATTTATTTTATTTTTTTTATCAATTTCAAATGAACTGAAAATGCCGCTGTCAGTATCGGTGAGTATAAATGACAGCGAGGTGTTACACCAAAAGACAAAACAAAAAAAAAAATTAATTGTAACACAGATGTTACAGATTAGTTATAAAAACATATCATATTCACTTATTCTTGTTTCTGAAAGAAAGTTATTTTGGGTGAGACAACTTAATTGTTTTATGTTCAATCATCTAAAATTTGTTATAATAATAATAATAATAATAATAATAAT
This sequence comes from Danio albolineatus, assembly GCA_903798035.1. Lineage (NCBI taxonomy): Eukaryota > Metazoa > Chordata > Actinopteri > Cypriniformes > Danionidae > Danio > Danio albolineatus. The sequence continues at coordinate 4,076,807 of CAIGQQ010031933.1, forward strand.
AATAATAATAATAATAATAATAATAATAATAATAATAATAATAATAATAA
>CAIGQQ010031933.1:4095254-4114118 GCA_903798035.1 Danio albolineatus
TTTATTTATAAAACACATCCTTTATATATACTTTATATTGAATGCACACTTTAAATCAATAAATGTTAGAGTATGTTAAAAACAAGAAACACTATTAACATTTTAACAACAGCAACAACTTTTATAGACATTCAAAAATATTTCTTGACACATAATAAAACTTTTTTAGCTCAAATAACTATGTATTTTCACACATATTTACAAAAAAATCATTAATCAGAATTGAGACCAATTGTATTTATCAAACAGGTCTTTGCAGTTAGGGTCTGATTTAGAAATGAGTTACGATGTTAGCTGATATATTAAATTCTGTTTTCTTCATATTATTGTCTCTGCTCCAAGCAAAGCAATTCAGCATATTCTTTAATGTCTCCTGTAAATTAAACTTCAGCAACACATCTTCATTTATTTCATTCCCAAGAATTCCCAAGAGCTGAGCAAATGGAAACTTTGCTCCTTCAGGTAAGCTCTGTCACAGATTTAGGAGTGTGTGACATTTATTTTTGCCTCTCTTTAATGGAGTGGAGTAAACAGTATGAAGTCAAAGTACAAGAATGTATCTCCTGTGGATCTGAGAAAGCGTTGACAGCAGTAGGATGAGAAGCGAAGCTCTCACACAAAGACAAATATAGATACCATTTCTGCTGTCTTTGGTCAGAACTCGTAAGATTTTAGTTCATTTCTTATTTATTATAACGTCTCTTTCTCCTCCTCGTTAAATGCCTCCAATTTGGGCTAATTTGACTTTCTGCGATTGCGAACAGCTCTGTAAAAGATGTCTCTTCAAGTGTGAAGATTTTAAAACCTCCCACCTGAAACAGAAGTCTGACAGGAAAATGATGGCATAGTTAAATTTGGAAGGGAAAGGCAGTATGTGTGTTGGTGCCCTTGGGAGTCTGTGTTTGGGAATGCCAACAAACTTCAAATTTCCTTCAGAATCTTCTCAAAAAACTGTCAGCATCCACAACAGAAATAAACACAAGCTGTAGGCATGCAACTCTCTATAACACCATATCATGAGCGGTTCACGGTCAGATGCTCTCCCGTCCATAACAAACACAAGGCTTTTGTAGCCTTGGCTCTGTGCCGAAAATTCTGACCTATCCAGGAAAAGTAAGAGCGAGATATAGCTGGATCGTATAGCAGTGGCTGTGCTTTGATGTCATAATGTGAGCAAAGACAGACTGTGAAGCAGGTGCAGTCTGTGGGGTTTCAAGCCCATTTACTTCCCCTATTCAAACGCACACATGCAGACGGAGCCAAAAATAAGACCTTCTACCTGTCTAGAGCAGCTTGTTTAAAGCTATGAGCCTTTGGGGACATTTTCTTCTTCTAAAGTGCCCTCAAAAAAAAAAAAAAAAAAAAAAAAACAAGGACTCAAGGACCTTAATTGCACACCTTCTGTTACTGGCTACTCTGAATAAATGCCCAACTACTAGCGCTGTGCTTTATTTTAAGAGGCTCATACACTCACCAGCAACTTCTCTATTAGGCTGAACCAAGGTATACCTTGCTAGTACTGCATTGGACCTTCTCTTGGTTTCAGAATTGCCTTATTTCTTGTGCTGGAAATGCATTGCAAACATTCATCAGAGACTTGGTCTATATTGACATGATAGCCTCAAACTATCACTCCAGATTTGACTCCTGAAGAGCCACAACATGAATCTCCTGCGCCAGCACATTCCAAAATAGACCAATTTGATTGAAAAAATGAGACTTTAACGTCTGTTTGAATATAGTGAACTCAAGAAACCAGTTTGAAATGATTTGCTCTTTTGTGGCATGAAATGTTATCCTGCTTGAAGTGGCCATCCCAAACTGGGTACACTGTGAACATTAAGAGATAGACATGGTCAGCAACAATGTTCAGGTGTATTGTGGTATTTAAATGATTATTAAACCCCAAAATACATTTTGATATACATACTTAAAGTGAAATTTTTACAATTTTTTGGTATTTTTAGAGCAAGTTCTGGTTTGAAAGCAATGACATGAGGTAAATTGGGATGGCACAGGAAAGGTAAGCAAGCTGGGATTCGAACTCGAGGTGCCTAAAGCACAACCCATAAGGCTATTTGCACTTACTAAGCTTTATTTATTTTTATTTTTTTTTACCAGAGAGTTTTTGAATCTGATAATGGTGAAATCTGATTTGCCAATTTACTTAAAAAAAAAAGATGCTGTTCCATTTCATGTTGGTTTTACTAAATCTGGCTATTGTGTGCTGAAATGTTATTTATTTGTGCTTATTCACATTTATGTTTATTCACAAGATATTCTCATCAAAAATGATTTGCTGACACTTATGCTGAGTTTACACTGCACAACTTTAAGACATCAGATAACAGTATTTTTTAGGCTGTATGGTTATTTCAGTTACTATAGAAACAGTCACAAACATTTCTGTCTGGCTTGCAAACTCTGATGTTTCAGAATAAAAACCATGGTAAAAATGATAAAAAAACAATACAAGATCACATGTGTAATCAGTGTACTCATGCGAGACTGAAAATGGTACCCTATCGTGGTAGGCTACAGCTCAGACAAAACATCAAAAAGACACGAGTGCTCCTGCCAAATCTTTTTTTCCAAAATTTCCTTCATTTGTTGGGTCCAAATAGAAAAAGAAAAAGCCTTTCTCATTACACATTTCATGTTCTTGAGATTGTATAAATCTTCCACAAACTCCCTGCTGCCATGTTTCTTTGCTTTCTCATTGGCTTTAGGTCATTGCCAATGTATTTTCAATCAGAACTCATTTCACACAGCAGGATTTTGAGTCATCAACAGATCCAGATATTTAGCATGAAAAAAATATTTCACAGGCATCAGCAACACATCAGCGACTCTCTCTGATCACATATTTGATAATTCATACTGCGTGACTGTCATTCATGTGAACGAACACCAATTTGCCTTTGAGCATTTGTCTCTGATTTCACAAAATCTGTGAGCGGGTGAAAATAGGGGCTAAAACTGTGCAGTGTGAACTCGTCATCAGGTGCCAAAAGTGTCCCAAGAAAATCATCTTCACCAGCAGTGCCTAAATTGGATATACAAGGCAGGATGAATCTTTGCTTTCATGCTGTTTATATCAATTCCTAACCCTACCATTCAGATACTCCAGCAGACAATAGATGCTTCTCTGAAGACCTTGGTTTTAAAAAGTTGTTATTTGAGTTACTGCTGCCTTTCTATCAGCTCAGTTGGATCATTCTTCTCTGACCTCCAGCACGAACAAGGCATTTTCACCCACAAGAACTGCCGCTGCTCACCCTCAAGCCATCCTTGGTGTATCTGACTTTCTTCTGACAAATGAACACAGTCAGAGTAGTTTTGAATTTGGTCACACTTTATTTTGATGGTCAGTTTGTTGAATTTAAGTTACATTGCATCTACAAGCCAACTAATTATTATTAGATTATAAGTAGACTGTTAGGTTGGGGTTGGGGTCAGGGTTAGCGTAAGTTGACATGTACTTGCAACGTTTCTTATAGTCAGTTAAATATCTGTTGAAGGACTGTTAAACGTCAGTATCAACGGGTATTAAGCAGAAAGTCTACTAATACTAAAATGGACCATCAAAAAAGTGTACCTTGAATTTTATTCTGGTTTATTCTGTCAAGCGGTGTGGTACAGTGGCGTTCATTTTGAAGTTTCCAAAAACACATCAATTCGTTAAACTAACCCATACACCACCAAGGGGTTACAAAAACACATTGTTACAAAAACACATCGAATCATGCTTGTTAAGACATGCCCTAACACCCTGGCGAGTTTGTTTAATGATGGATCTATGTGCTTTTAGAAGCTTCAAAACTAAAGCCACAATCCAAATTTAAAACTAATTTGACTGGGTTTCGTCTGACAGACAAAAAAGTCACAGAGGATGGATTAAGGGTGAATAAATTATGGTGCTATTTCCATTTCTGGGTGAACTATTTATTAATCAGGTCTACATGCCTAAAAGCCTTGAGTTAGAGATTAAGATAGGCTTATTAGTAGGGGTGAAACATTATGCATTCTTTCCTAACCGTCTGTCTGACCCCATGTTTCATTTGTTTTCACCATGTAACCTTCACATGTGCTCCTTTGTTCCAGTTCCTGCCGTTTGGAGATGTTCATTGGTTCCACCTGTGGCTCACCCCTGTATGTAATCAGTGTAATCATCTTCTGTGTATTTAAGTGCCTGTTTCCAATTAGTTCCTCGTCCTGTATTCTCACTTGTGCCTTGTTGTCACCCCATGTTGTTCTTGTGTCTCTTGTGTGATCGCTATCCTTTCCAAGTGAGCGTTTGTAAATAAATCTATGTTTTTGATAAATCCTGCGATCCTTTTGCTTTACTGAGTGAGTCAAGGCGTTACACTGTCATGCTACAAGGTTCATGGTTTGGTTCACGCAATTCCACAACAAATACAGTCAGTCTAGATGTGCAATAACAGAAGTTACACCGAAAAGAAAAGAAAACAGCAGTGCAACGATTCATGAGCTATTCACAAACATCACATCTTTGCATTTGAAAAACATGAGACGCCGCTCTCAGGAGTGGCTCTGCTATGTTGCTGTTGTGTGGCAACTTGCTAAGGTAAACAGAAGTTCCCAACACTAATCCTGCCTCTAAGTTCTTCTGATTGGTCAGCTGCTCTGAAATTAAGAGTATGACAAATGACAGCTGCTAAGGATGAAAGTTGATATCATTTTATCTTCATGCGGAATCTAAATAAAGGTCATGCACATCCATCAATCAATGCAAATATAAGACACTGTCTCATCTAGTAAGCATGTAAGTTAGTCTGTAAGTGAGTTCCTTCTCTATGAACAAACATAATATTGAATAGCTGTTGTCCACTGCACCTGGTGTTATGGATGGACACAGTACTAGCAATTTCATTAAAAGAGATTTCAGCTTTAAAGCTTACTGAATCTTAAAGTGAATACACATGAATTGTTTTTGCATCACAAGGAGCTCTTCACTTCTGTAGCTGATTGTGAAAAAACACTTCTTCCAGTTCAAAATAAACAGAAAAGGAAGCAGCGGAAATGTGTTGCTTATTCCTGTTGTACTGAACACATATCAAAGCATAATCACAAAACCGAGGTATGTACTGAACCGATACTTCAGTGTACTTTTAGATCCCTACTTATATGCGTTAACTAACAGTTGAACAGTTGTTCCTAATCAAGTGTCGGTGAATGTATATTGAAGTTCTCCACACTGTTCTGCGTCTCAGACGAGATCGGTTTGTGTCCCAGAGACAGGGAGACTGATGGACAAGGCTACTGATGCTTCTCTTGTCGTCCTTGAGAAAAAACACTCGTATTAAATTGCCTCAGCCACAGGTTCACAGGGAATGTGCCTTTGATTGTACTTACTGTCCCCTGAAGTCGACCTGGGACGATGGCTGGCGATGAAACATTAATCTACCGAATGAGACTGTCTCAGGTATTTATCTGTCCTACCATGGAAAAGTTTAAACACTCTTTCCGGATCCTGGCAGTATCTATCTCTATATCAAGGGGAAGTGGGGTGATTGCGTTCACTTTTGTTAAATGTAATTGCACCCAATAGCCTTGAAATGCCTTGTAAATCTGTAGGCTTAGCCCTATACAACATAAAAATAAAGGCTAATGCTGCCAGACCAATGCTGTGAATAATGACAGTTTTTGGGTTGGCAACCTTTGTAGTCATTTACAGGTTTATCTGCTTTACCTTAATAGAAAGACACTCTAATAGAGAGAGAATAAATAAAGCAAATTTGTCACAGATTTAATTTCTTTTTAGATTACAAATGCAATCTAAATGGAAAAAAAGGATTCCTTTGAAATTTTTATTTATTCAGCTATCAATTAAAGTAAATCATATTCAGAAACAAACAGTATAGAATGTTTTGAATTAATATGACATTATTTTTCTGTATTTCTTTCATTTTAACAGGTGTTTTGCGTTTTAATTTTGCACTCCATTGCATTGTATTTTTAGTGTTAACAGAAATGTCTATAAACAGAAGAGGTATGCCTGGGCCGAAAACAACCTTCTTTTTTTTTCTTTCAGAAGATTACAGCCATATGGTTAATTGCTACATACTAAAAAATAACACTTCAGTATTACTGAGATACCTTAATTAATACTTTTTTAGAAACAGCATTCGTTCGTTCATTCATTCATTCATTCATCAATTTTAGTTATTTTAAAATATCTAGTTAAATTCAATTAACATGAGGAGTTTTACCTTGGAAATTTACCTTTACCTTGGCTGTTCTTGTATTTTATTTAATGTCCGCAACTATTTCAAATAACTCGAATTGTTATCGTTATTTATAATATTCCTGATTTGAGCACTGCGACCAATTAAAATTTGGATAATTATTCATTCGTTCATTCATGTTCCTTCGGCTTAAGTCTTGGTCACATTCTATTTTTCTCCCTGCGTCGGAAAGTTTAAGCTTGGTAAACTCTGACCTGCGAAATCGCATCATGTGATTGTGTGTGACCAATCGAAGATCAAAACATGACCTCTCTGGATAAGAATTTAAAATATGGAGCAATTGCTCATTTTTTTAAATGTTTAATAATCTTGTTTAATTCTGCCCTTTTCACAGCGCTGTACGACAGGATTTTGCATGCCCAAACTCTAGTGTGACTGCAGCTTAAGTCTATATTTTAGAGGTTGCCACAGCGAAATGAACCGCTAGTTATTCAGCATATGTTTTATGCAGCAGATGTCCGTCCAGCCGCAACCCAGTATTGGAAAACACCCACACACACATATTCACACACACTCATAAACTATGGAAATGTATAGTTTATTTAATTCAGCTATAGCGCATGTCTTTGTACTGTGGAGGAAACCAGACCACCTGGATGAGACCCACCAGAACTTGGGCAGGACATTCAAACTACACACAGAACTGCCAACTGGTCCAGCGGGGACTTAAACCAGCAACCTTATTGCTGTGAGGCGACAGCACTTATCCCTGAGCCGCCGCAACTCAGTATTGGGAAACACCCATACACGCATATTCACACACACTCATACACTACGGATAATTTATAGTTTAATTAATTCAGCTAAAGTGCATGTTTTTGGACTGTGGAGGAAACCAGACCACCTGGACGAGACCCACCCGAACATGGACAGAACATTCAAACTCCACAAAGAAATGCCAATTGGTCCAGCCGGGACTCAAACCAGCAACTTTCTTGCTGTGAGGCGACAGCGCTTACCGCTGAGCCACCGTGCCGCCAATTTGAACAATTAAAATAACCAATAATTGGAATTTAGAGCTAACTACTTGGCTATACTGTCATCAAAAAGCAAAGCACAGTCACTACACATTTGGTCAAATTTGAGTTGAGTTAAAACCTACAGTAAAATGGGAATTGCAAAATATGTTCTGTCTCGTTACAAAGTGCCCTGGTTCAGCATTGTCCCCTTTTAGAGTAATAATGAAACAATGAATCTACCCACATGTTTGAATAGATGTTTTTTTTTTTTTTTTTTTTAAAGGCAGTATAGAACCAGTATAGTGTTCCAATTAAAAATAAATACATCCAATTTCAGATAGAGAGAGCATGACCTCCAATTCTTAGGCCTGCAAAAGCTGATAAGGCGTTTGGTTGTAGGGTCACGACATTGCCAATCATAAGATGATATCGCTTTATCTCAAGGAGGACACCTTTCAAAATTTTACTTTGTAATGGAGAACTTGACATATCTCATCAAAAAATAAAATCAGCCTTGAAGTTGGGGGATGGAGCAGAGATTTCCTGTCCCCATCCGCTTTCTCTCGCTCATCAAGCAGAGACGATGTCCTTCAGAGTTCTTGAACCATGTGTCCTTCTGTGCCCCAATCTCTCTTTCTCTCTCAAACACGCACACACAGACACACACACACATACACACACTTGCTCACTGAGTCTGAATCGACTACTGTAGGAAGGCGTTTCATTTCTTCCTATTCATTTTTTTTTTATTTTGTCAGTAGACAGACACACCTCCACTGACATCTCCCTGTCAGAAATAAGATGGATTCCATTTGTCCCGTGGATTCCATTTTGCCCGTCCCAGACACATTTCATAAGCTGTCACTTTCAGACCTTAAAGATGAAACTTGAATATGACAATGGAAAAATTATTTACTTCAAATCTTTGGTGTGCAATAGTGTCTATTCAGGTATTGCACTGATCATCCTTTCTTTACAGCAGGGATGTCAAACTCAATTCAGGGAGGGCCAGAGCCCTGCACAGTTTAGTTCCAACCCTAATTAAACACACCTGATGAAACTAATTAAGTCCTTCAGGCTTGTTTGAAACCTACCAGTAAGTGTGTTGAAGCAGGGTTGGAACTAAACCGTGCAGGGCTGCGGCTCTCCAGGAATTGAGTTTGGCATGTAATTATATTTCAAAACACTTTAGTTTAAGTGACAATTAATACTACTTGGTTATTATTAAGATATTAACTGTTTATTAGCACTTATAAAGTATTATATAATTTTTTTCCTAATCCTACCCAAAACCCCAAACTACTACCTTACTAATTATGAATAAGCAACTAATTAGTGGTTTATTGAGCTGAAAGTTAATGGTTTGTTATTAGTGTAAATTGTACATAGAAAAAGTGTGATCCAAAATAGTACTGGTTTACTGCACTTGTGTTTGTGCTTCTGAATCTCTTTAAATTGACAAAGTGCAATTAGATACATATTGTAATAAATAAAATAACTGTTTAAAATAACCTCTGTGGAAATAAAATGTCAAAATATGTATGAAATATATATATATTAAAATAAATCACAACAATATTGTTCTGAAAAAGTGAGCATTCTAAATTGTGTGTTGAGTGATCGCTGACAAATGCATACAACTTAGTGGTTTGTCTTATATATATACTTAAACATACACTCAGTCCAACTGCTTGTTAATGCAAATTTCTATTCAGCCAATCACAAGGAAGCAACTCAATGCATTTAGGCATGCAGCCATGGTCAAGATGATCTGCTGCAGTTCAAACCGAGAATCAGCTAGGATGGGGAAGAATGTGATTTAAGTAACTTTGAAAGTGGCATGGTTGCTGGTGCCAGTCAGTCTGGTCTGGATATTTCTGAAGCTGCTGATCTACTGGGATTTTCACGCACAACCATCTCTAAGGTTTATGGAGAATGGTCCGAAAAAGAGACAATATCCAGTAAGCAACAGTTCTACGGGCGCAAATGCCTTGTCTGGTCTGAGGAGTCTCAATTTCCGCTGCGACATTCAGATGGTAAGGGAGACTGGATGTGTAGCAGAGAAATCTGCAGCAACTGTGTGATGCTATCATGTCGATATGGACCATAATCTCTGATGAATTTTTCCAGTACCTTGTTGAATCTATGCCACGAAGGATTAAGATGGTTCTGAAGGCAAAAGGGGGTCCCAACCCGGTACTAATAAGGTGTACCTAATAAAGTGACAGTTGAGCATATATATATATATATATATATACACTTATTGAATACATACAAATAAATATAATAAATATAATAAATAAAAATGCAGCACTAACATTCAGTTCAGACATGCTGTTAGGCTGTAAAATGCATTTTTCCGCCTTAATTGCATACAGGTGCTCGGACCAGTCAAGCCTATGAGCTGCCAGTTTTCATCATCTGGCTATTTGAAATCAAACATATGAGTAAATCCATCCTTTAATACAGCAGATCGAAAGAGAAAAATCTGCATATGAAGTTGAATATGTGAGTGGGCTGTTGTCGCTTTCATTATGCTGAGTATCACCTGTTCAACACAAATGTTCTCTTGCTCATTAAAAGTTTCTGTAAGTGTACTGAAAGAAAACATGCTGAGTAGAAGTTAAATACCAAACATGCTGGACTGAACAGATCAAACAAAGCTTTCACATCACATGGGTCATTTGAGATAGAAAGAACCCAATCTTCCAGTTGGAGCGAACATGTCCATGCTAGTTTGTGTCACACAGTAAAAAAACCCAAAACATTTCAGATAGAAAAATAGAAACACTTCGCCATACTTTTCTAAACTGTCAGCACTGATATTGATGGCAATTTTAGACATTCACACAGTGAGTGTACAGTGTGAAGAAGAAAAGATGCAAAGCACAAAAAAAGACCAAATGTGATCATAGGATAAAAAAGGAAGATTGCTTTGAGAGTGAACTTCAGTGCAGGAAAGCAGAATGGTGAATTTGACTGCGTTTGCTCTGATGTTCTACTGTTATTCACTGTCATTCCCTGGTGAGGCAATGTCGAACTGAAGCTTTCCTCAGCCAGATGGCAGCAAAATCCCTGAGCTCCAGCTAGAAGGTCCTGTCATGCACATTCTGCTCTGTTATGGGTGAAGGAGAGGCCTGGTTGGACCTTTGTGATCGTTGTCATTTCATCACTAAACTTATTTTGATGCTTCTGCTGAAATTAAATTGGATAAATATTCTGTTTTCATTGATGATAATAAGGGAGGACCATCATGAATGAATGACAGCAAGCATGTTAATGGGATGCTGTACAGTATTAAGCATTTGGAAAAATGTTTATTAAAAATATCCTAAGGCAAGAATAGGTGTTGTTCAATACTGTAGTTTTAGGACAACTTTGATGAAAGGTTTTGATCCATTTTAAATGTTGACTACTGTAGAATCCAAAGTGCAAAAGCTATGAAATGCATCTAAATAAAAACATCTTAGGCTTTTCAATTACGTTAAAAGTTTGTCAAATTCCTGTTTTCAATTACATTATGGAGATACTGATATATGATGCTGATATATGATGTCTAAAAACAAGTTTACACAGCCGATTTAAGGAAGCCCTAAAGCGTGTCTGCTCAGAATTCAGTGTAGAGATGCTATTGAACGGTTTGTGTAAATACAAAACTTTTTAAAATTTATGCCACTTCATGTTTGGTTTCTGTGCCGCCTTTGTGGTGTAACCTTAAACTATGGAAAAAGGTCATTTAAGCTGCTAAATCATATATAGAATTACAGAGCCAGCAGCAAAAGGTGTAATTTATTGTCAAATTGAATTTAATGAGCCCTTGATTTGTTTTAAGTTTTGGCTGTTTTTAGTACACCAAAACGGAGTCCACACAGCATGATTTTAACCCTGATTTTGACTCGCCGACAGGTTTTGAGAAATCACCAACAAATGTCTGAAATCACAGGGAAATCGGTGCTCGTGCACGCGGGTGACACAGTGTGAACTATCAAAGACGCGATCTGAAAGAATCGCAGATGAGTCGCAGATGTCTGTGAGATATTTGGCATGCTAAATATCTGGAGCTGTCGGCGATTCAAATCATGCCATGTGAAATGAGTTTTGACTGAAAATAACAATTGGTAATTACCTACAGCTAATGAGAGAGCAGCATTCACTAGTGTGGGTACCTGCAGGCCAGCTGGAGGTTGGGGGAGAAGTTAAAAGCAAAAAAAACCTAGCAGAACTTTGGCAGGAGCACCCGTGTCTATTTGACGTGTCATCTGAGCAAAACCACAACCGGGTGGGAAAAAAAAAATGTACATTTATACCCCATTAAAAGTTTCTTTCTCATTATGTAGTTAATATCAAAAGATATACTACGTGTTTTTGGTTCTGAGATGTAGTTTGGACAAAGTTGTCTGCGATTCTTCCTATTTTAAAGTCATGGATCTCCTGTCGTCAACCCATCTTGCAGTGTAAACAAAAAAGCAAAAAACACTAGCCCAGATGGTCATGCAGTGTGGCAAGATCTGTGACAGGACTACTTTGAAAATCATGCAGTCTGAACAGATCTTTTGTCTGGTGTGACCATATACAGGCCAAAACATCACAATAATTCATCATTTTCAGCAGCATTAACCAGCAAAATATGCAAACTTTATTCAGTTCAGTGGCATTGTTTACATCCAGCTCTCCACTATGGCCGACTGATGACACACTGTGAAAATACATATAAATACAAAGTCAAACTGAATAGGAATTTGTAGCTGTCTTTGTTTTACTTTCCAAACTGTCAAAGCATCAGACGCAAAGAAAGGTAGCCATGTTGATATCATTCACAGTGTCAAGAAACTGAATAAGTGCTGAGGTGGCTCTCTATCTGGGTTAAATCCCTGTGCATCAAAAGTCATGAATTACAGCTCTGAATCTCGATAAAACACAAAATAACCATTTCTTAAATTTGATTTAAATATGATTTATGCAGTGGTTGTCTCAGAATCTAATCTGATCCTTCAGCAATCCAACTCAATAAGGCTTAATGAGACCCCACTGAGCTCCTGTTCATTGCTACTTCAACGCTAATGCTTTACCTGGAAAATGAAAGGGGACGTTTTCAGCTGAAGAACCTTTAAAACAAAACTAAACGCATTTCTTCACTCTTGATCTGCAAAGAAAGATGTAAATGAACCCACCAGAGACCATAAACTCTCTACCCATAGAGAGCTCGAGGCTACAAACGACCAGCTGAACCCCATTTACTTACACAGACAACATCAGAGTCGGAGCTTGGATGAGTTTTCGGATGCATTTGTGCATGTGAGCTTCACATATGAGTGGGTGGCATCGAGATTGCCATGGCAATAGATTCAGTTCAGATTCACATCTAAAGTAAAGAAAGCCCCAGAGCAGACTCGCAGTCATTCGGTTGTTCATCCTCAGAATACTCAGTGCAACCACAATGTTTCAGCCCAACATTAATTAGTCGTAGATTTGGAGATAGACTAAAAGCTTAAGAAGCAATGCATAGATTAACATGAGATAAAGAGTTACAGGCGAAATGATTATTCATCAGAGGTGAAGAATACTGTGCATAATACAATGGAAATTCCAGTTTAACAACCACATCAGCATTTCCACTAAGCCAAGACGTGAGTTGATTTACAATGAATTTTCAGAAGAATCTAAATCTTCACCTGATAATTATAATATGGTGATACTTTCATTCAGTAGCTGAAACTGCGGTCCTTGGTTTTTAAGACAATGCAAGTCAACAGATATATGCACTTCGAGAGTCAAACAACATGTAGGCAAAACTAAATTAATACATGTGCCTACTTATGATACAATGTTAGAGTTGTAATTTATTAGTCAATTCCAATGGCCAATTATTCTGTATCTGCCGATCAGAGGGATTTTTAAGAAACAGTGAATAAATTAACAGCATTCTTTATATATATTTACAAATATATATTTTACATTTATAGAGATTTTTGGTATTTTGTCGTTCTCTTACAAATGCTATATTGAGGAAACACTGTAGATATTAAATGATATTTAAAGGTTACATTTTTTTTTATTTGACATTTTTGCAACACTATTGTAAATAGGTTTAATTCAGCAATGTTGCATTAAACCCTTTTTTTTTTTTTTACAACTTCTGAAAGTTCAGTTAGACTCCTGTTGTAAAACAAACAATAATATCTGCCATTTTGGGGTTGATCATAGACTTTTATTATTCTCTAAGGGAAATGGATAATAAAGCCTAATCAAATATCTACATCTCATAAAGCTGCTTCTTTCTAAATGTTCATAATTTTTCAGCTTGTGCATAACAGCAAATTCCATACTATTTTCATTCCATATTGATCCTCAGAAGTATGCGGTAACTGCATACAGTAAATACTGGACTCTATTTTAACGATCTAAACGCAAAGTCTAAAGGGCATGGTGGAAAAGCATTAAAGGCATCCCCGAATTCATTTTTGATATTTTAAGGACCGAAAAATATGTTTTGCGGTCTTGCACATGGTCTAACAGGGTTATGCTTATTCTCTTAATGAGTTATGGATGTGTTTTAAGAATAACACTCATTAAAGGTGCAGTAGGTGATCTGCCAAAATGCTAACCGGTTAGCATATTATCTTTGGACGGCAGGGCAGGGACTGTGTTTCAAAGCCGCGCCTCCTGAAATTGCGAATACACGTACCGCAAAAAACGGCAGCAGACAACCCACTAGCAGTTCATATCATTCGCGAGTAAGAAATGTAGTTAGTGCTCGGCCTGTGGCGTGCAGGAATTACACTAATTACTAATTCACTCTTGCATTCCATTTCAGGGCGAGTATTTAGAGTAGCGTGGTAAACAGCATAGGGAGGCTGTCATTGTTCAAAAATGTGAAAATAAAAGCATCTTCAACTAAAGTTAGTAAAGTAGACTAGGCGGAATAGCTCTATTTACTGATGTTTTGCTGTTAAACTAAACAAAAATTGGTATTATCGATGCTGTAAAAGGACCTTATGAAACTGAAAATAGTCACAGATTTTAGTGACTGAACAACACTTCAGTGCATATAACCCATTTGTAAAACAACAAAATATACATCGGGGGACTAAAATAGCTTTAAACATAACATTACCTGTCAAACAGAAATACTTCAGCTATGGTGTTGTCCTTCCTCCAACAGGAAAAAGTAATTCCAATATTTATTCAGATTTTTAAAAAAGTTTGATTTTACAAAGTTTCAATTCAGCATTTGATTTTACCAATGCACATGTCGTGAACGCGAGGCACGCATGCAGGCGTGCACACGCTAATGGCAGATATACATAAACAGAGATGCGCAGAAGCCCAAATCTACATTTGTTGACAGACAGTTTAGGCTACTGATCGGAATTATGGGAGATGAACGAAATGCTTCACTGGCGAGAAAGCAGTTAAACAAACCATCTGCAGCGCGAGGATAAAGAACGAGGCTCCTCCATTTGGCTTCTTTACTTTCTTTTTACTTTACTTTTATTCTTTATTCTTTTGGATAAGGAAAAGGTGTTGTAAGCACTCCACTGAAGACATCCATTAGTCTACATATTTAATTTCGTCACAAGCGCAAGTATTTGTTTTTAAAACTATTTCTAAATTCAGTTCTAATCTACATTATACAAATGCAAATTGTTATAAATAAACTGAAAAAAGCTCCCAGACATGAAAAAGGCATGCAGGTATTTTTTTTTATTTATGTAAAAAATAATAATTTACGTAACATTTTAATCCTTTAATCTTTTTACATATGTAAAGATATTTGTGCATTGCTGTACATCCTGTGTGTATTAAGCAATGTTTACGAATTTTTGACCTGCACTGGTGCATAACTAACGAGCTCTGCGCTGAACTTTTAACTAGTTTTCAGTTGGTCAGTGGCACGGTTTATTTAAGTTCCTCAAAATACCAATGTGTCAACAATGCACCTTAACACACCTCCTTTTTAGACTGGAACACCCATGAGTCCACAAAGTGGCGCAAATAGATTTGCTAATTAAACAACGTGGAGCAAAACATGGAAATTAGGGTTGTGCTGGTCTGAAAATAGCAACAAATCTCCCCAAACACGTCTTGTGCCTTATTGCGGCGGGTGTATGATAGGGCCCAGTGTATCAGTATATATGAATATAGCAACAGTGCAGATGTACTGATTTAGTTATCATAGCATGACTTTGAGGGTTTTTGGGCATGGAGTCATCCCTTATCAAGCCAAGAAAACCATCTGGTAACTGTTTTTATCTTCACAATTAATTAACATGTCACATAGAACAAAAGGAAAAAAAAAACAGGCTTTTTCTCATGATGGTTGGATTGCCTTGCCATTTTCTTTCTGACAAACAATAATTAAAGGGAAAAAAATGGGAGGAATGGTCATGCTGGTATGGCCCAGTGGTCACAGCGTGACAGCGAAAGTGTTTTACCACCCTGCTTTACAAATCAGAGATTAAACTAAGCTTCCTAAAGGCCAGACAAAATGTTCACATAATACCTGCTTCCACTGAGAAGGCCACCAAATCTCACACACCGACTCCAGAAAAAAGAAAAAGAGTGTGAAAAACAGAGAAAGACAGAGAGAGGAAGAGTGTGTTTCATGAAACGGAGGTGTAAAAACTGCTTTTTCACACCAGGTGGAAACACATATTTCCCAACCTCTTTAGATCCATGACCCACTTTTTTAGGTTTGAAAATAAGCATGAACACACACATCACAGGATATAATTTTCATCACTATACAATATAAGATCTCACAGACAGCAAACTATGTTGTTGAAAAAAAATAGAAAGGATTCTGCCAATTGCATAATTATTGACTCTGTAAATGTAACAAATCATTTGGGCTTGCCTTCATTAGCACTCATCCTGTCTAACGGGACGTCTGAGGGTTGTGTGTTGTTTGTAGGCTTGTCAAAGTCCTGTGTGATAATTAAAAGCGTATTCATCAAATCTCCGCTGGTCGATCCAACTTGGAACAATATTTGGTCCTGAAAACGAAAGAGCTGAAGCCTGCTTCACACAAATAAGTGCTAGCCAAAGGTACAGACAGCTTAAGGCTGTTCAGGCAGTGACATTTATGGATATTCACCTTTTGTTGGAGCTAGTGAGGTAGTGTGATTTGACCTTTGCATTCCAGGACAACATCACCAAAAAATCTTGGCAATGTAACAATCAAATAAGTGGTTTAAATGCAATTTATTTAATCTAGCTGAAATTTGCCAAGCATAAAATGAGTGCAGTTAATGCCAGAGGACACTTTCTTTATGCGTTTAACACCAATTGAAAATAATTCACAATTATGTGAATTCATATTGTATAAGACTCAAATTGAGAATGAAGGAAATTAGTCATGAGCGATAGTTTTAAGCACTGTACTGAATCAAAAAGCTTTTTTTTACAAAATGCATTAATACTTTAATCAGCTTTGAAGGATTTAATCATTTGTTATTTTAAGTAATAATAATAATAATAAGAATAATAATAATAATAAGAATAATAATTAGTACTGTATTTTTATGATTTACTTTTTAATTATTTTTCTTTTTTACTTTTAATTTGAATTACTGACCCCACAGATTTATTAAATACGTACATCATTTAACAGATGCTAATTTAAAAAAATCCAAAAACACAAATATATGGAGCTAAATCTGCATTGTTACTTTAAACTGCAATAAAACTTAAAATAAAATACAATGTTGGATATAATACAAATAGATGTTGCCCTCTGGTGGAAACAAGTAGTGATGTTATCCCTCAACAACAACAACAACAACAACAACAACAACAACAACAACAACAACAACAACAACAACAAAAAAGATAATAAAATAATTAATTATTAATATTTTTTTTAAATAAACCAATCAAATTTATATCATCTTGTAAATGAACTGTGAATAGAGAGATTAATCTATATTTTTTCCTTCCCTCCCTAATATATATGAAGAGTTTGATTGCAAAACGCATTGACATTTGGATTTTATGATTGTAAATCACTGTTCAGATGTTCCTTATCTATGTGTGAATTGCTGCCATTAACACAATTTAAGAATGAACATTTTAGGCCTACTACAAAATGTATTTTTTCACAAAACACGATATCCGCCAGACCAGTTTCTTTGCAAAGTGTGATATAACATTATATAGCATATAATATTATAGAACAGTTATATACGCGAGCGCAGCATCCCCTGGGAGGAGAGTCACCGCCGGCGAAGTGCTCCGAGTTTGCTCATTGATTTAACGATAATATCAAAACAAAAAACATATGTTTTAAAAAAGAAGATTCACTAGGCCAACTAAAAAACGTTTGCCATTTAATTGTTTATACTGTAGACGAGCTGTCAGTCACGTACACTACGTTATTGATCAAAGCTTTAGAGTCAAGCTAACCTCATGGATTTCGATGACGATAATTCCAGACAGAGCTGGGCATTCCAGCTGCATAATAATAATAATAATAATAATAATAATAATAATAGCTTATTTGACGGGACGAGGCGAGCTTGTGTCCGCGGACTCATGGAAACAGGAACTGCGCCATCGGGGCTCCGTCCGCTCGGATCATACAGGTTTGGTTTTCAACAGCGGTGTGGAAGGAGCCTCCACTCTTTCTGTAACAAGCTACAAGTCGTTTATTTAACTAACTTAATCTTACTTATCTAAATTATAACTAATCACAATTAGTCTGAAGCTGTTTAAGGATGGTTGAAACAATAAACATCCTGCAGTTTGTTTGCACTGACATCTCAGCTGGTACGTTGTTATTTGACCTTTTCATTCAGAGACTGCCCTGGATTACTGGCACACGCCATAGTCACATTATGTTCATTATGGCATTATGTTTTTGAATATTATGAATATTTACGATCTATTGATAAATTATTGTTAATTTTCCCACTTATGATCCAAAAGATTTCTTCGAATGCCACAGTGAAGCCTGCTTAAAGCCATTGGTGCCCCAGAAAAAATAAATAAGTAAATAAAAAAATAAAAAAATTATATGTTATATTGTGTACGTTCTGGCCAAAACCAACTCAGAATCGTATTATTATTCATCAATCTTTGTATATACTATTCCATATATTTATGATGTGTTTTTTTTTTTACCAATTTAAGATGTTCAACGATGTTACGTTAAATATGTTGCATTTTGGCATGCTTTTTGACTTATTTATGAACTATTTATGGACATAAAATAAAAAAATATATATCCTGGATTTGAAGATATTGTGTCCCAGGCTTTCACTGAGCTCAAGTAATAGTTTAATGTACAAAAATTGTGAAGGAGCTTGACTGTTGATGTCTTAAATAAAAATGTCAAATAACCAACATTTCTCAAAATGGATATATCTCGTTTTGCAACGAAGTTCTTCATATATATATATTCATTTGGTAATTGTTTTGTCTGTCTTTCATTTGTCTGTCTGTCTGTCTGTCTGTCTGTCTGCCTGTCTTTCGTTAATTTTGTCATTAGTTATTTTTTCATCTGTTTGTTTGTTCATTTTTTTCATTTGTTCATTACTTCATTTGTTTGTTTATTCCATCATTAATTTGTTTGCTCATTTATCAATTTGTTCTATCTATCTATCTATCTATCTATCTATCTATCTATCTATCTATCT
>CAIGQQ010031933.1:4121403-4138175 GCA_903798035.1 Danio albolineatus
ATCTAATGAGAATGTAACCTAAAGTCAACAAATGGACCATCAAAATAATTTGTGACCCAAATATTTTGTGATGTGATGAGCTCTATTCTCTGTATATGCATTTACATACTGTGTAGTACAGTGGCATCGTCTTATATTGGCATCCTTGGAAAATATATTATAGATTATGTAACCTTTTGATATTTTTTGTTCGAAATATTAACAAAAAAATAAGCAGAAGCTTGAGGTTTTTCTGGGGATTAGAGTTTTTTTTTCTTAAAACACTGATTTAGGTTACACAAGATTGTATTTTTATTTTATTTTATTATTATTATTTTTTGAGACATTCTATTCTTTTTTTGCCTCTCGAACCATTCTCTTGACCGTGTGCTAGGTAGATAGATGAACGCAAATCCAGATTTGTTAATTATTAGCCTGAAGGTAGAAATTTATATTTTCAGTTAATATATGCAGTTTAATTATTTAAATTCTTTTAAAATATTTGCTGGTTAACGGAGAGAAGATTTTTTTTTCAGTATATTTAAAACATAATCGTTTTAATAACTAACTTATTATTTTGCAAGATAGTAGTATTTAGTTTGAGGTGTTTCAGAAGAGTTCAGACTGCATGATGTTAGCCCTGATTTTAGCTCGCCGACAGGTTTTGAGAAGTCGTCGACAAATGCCTGAAATCACAGGCAAATCGATGTACTCGAGTAATAATCACACAATATAAACGATCAAAGACGCGATTTGAAAGAATCGCCGATGAGTCGCCGATGCCCGGGAGATATTTGGCGTGCTAAATATCTGGAGCTGTCGGCGATTCAAATCATGCCGTGTGAAATGTGTTCTGACTGAAAATAACATCGGCGATCGCCTACAGCCGATGAGAGAGCAGCATTCACTAGTGTGGGTACCTGCAGGTCAGCCGGAGGTTGAGGGAGAAGTTAAAAGCACTCATTTTCAGTTTATTCGGACCCAAGAAACGGAGGGAAAATTTTTTGTAAATTTGGCAGGAGCCCCGTGTCTGCTTGACATGTCATGTGAGCAATACCACAACCTAACCCGGTCAAAAAAAAAAAAAAAGTTGAGTAGAAATTGCTCATTCCCTTCAAAGCCTGGTGAGCAAATATGTACATTTTCTACCCCATTAACAACTTCTTCCTCGTTATGTAGTTAATAACAAAAGATATACTTCATGTTTTAGGTGTGAGATGTAGTTTGGACAAAGTTGTCAGTGTTGGAATTTTTAACCAATTCCATGCATGTTCAATAAAAAAGGTCAGGAGAGGTTTTTCTTCAATTCCAAACATCGTAACAATTTATTGTATACAAATAAATAATTCGATTCACAGAATTCTGTTATCCTCAATGCAATGCAAAAGTTACATTCAGGAGGTGCGCAACAAAGTTCATTTTCTGACTCTAACTTTTATAGGCAGCTGGTATTAACAGGTGGAGTTTAGTGAAATTCGTCACCTGTCAATCATTCTCCAGTCCTCCATTGGCCACAAACAATCATAAATCCTCTATCTGCAAACTTCTGTGCGCACGTATGCTGACATTGTTATCAGACAAGGCATGCTCTGTAACATTCTGTTTTCACACCTTTAAGAACATCGCATTGTAAAGGAAAGCTAAGTGAGATCTTTCCAGTCAGTGGCAAGAAACTTCTACTTCTGTAAAAATGCATCATCAGTATGCAAACATATCAGACTCAACAGAAGAAGTTCAGTTAATATTTTACCTTAGGCAATACCAACAAAATTGTGTAATGAACAAACAAAAAATAATAAAAAATATATTCCTTTTTTCCCAACATCGGCGATTCTTCCTATTTTGAAGTCATGCAGTGTGAAACTCCCTGTCGCCGATCCATCTTGCCGTGTAAACAAAGCAGCGACAAAACGCTAGCCCAGATAGTCACGCAGTGTGAAACCATCTGTGACATGACTACTTTGAAAATCATGCAGTCTGAACTCAGCATTAGGTTAACTATTCAAATCACTGCAGAACAGTGGTTTGTTCTGTAGCCAGTCAAATATCTTTAGGGTGCTAATAACCTTAGAATATTTTTTTTCTTTTGAATTCCAGCCATAAGATAAGAAAGTTTTTTTCCTATTCACTCATGTTTACTAAAAAATTAAAAATAGCAATGGGACTATATTGTACAAAATCTGAAATATTTTGCTCATAGGAATTCACAGAGGGACCAATGATGGTTACAATACATATATTTTTAACAAATTGTGATAAAACTGTTTGAAATAGTTTGTCTCAATGAGAGTTTTTGTTAATATGTTAAGCAAAATTTCAAAATGCTAATCAATAAAGATGTTTTTTCACAGCATTCTTTGCTCTTATTTACCAATTGTGCCAATTTTAATGGAGGGAACAGTATTTGCTATGATCTTGCATTGTGTAACAAATAAATGTTTTTCTCATGTCTCTTCTTGTTTAATTCCTTTGTTTGTTTCATCCCAACAGAGAGTAAAGAGGTGTACAAAAGACAAGTGATGTCTATCACATGTATTGCCATGGGGATCAGCTTTCTAGGCACCCTCTGCATGGCTCTCTACTGCCGGAACAAGTAAGTGGACCTCAGAATTAATCAAAGCATGAGCTGTTCCCAAGAGCATATCTTTTGAAAGAAGGGCACAATATAACAAGCGAGAGGAAAGAGCGACTGCTATGGAAACCCTGAAACATAATGACTGGAGGTGGAGACATAATTACTTTCTCATAAAGGCACCCACAGTTACTGGCCACCTTTCCAACAAGAATGAATTAAAACATTTTTGGCCCGTGGCATGCTCTCAATGCTGACGCTTTTTTTTTTTGCTATTCAGCTTTTACAGACTTGTTTCAAGTATTTAATTGAGACAAATACATTTGCTGTCATTATAAGCTGGAGATTTAGATAGCTCCTCTTCAACCCCTCAAAGCTGCCCATTGTCTGTATTTAATAACACAATTGTCAGAATTACTAATAACTAGTGCACTGCCTCACTTCCGGTCTACTTAGGTGACTATTAAATGTATAATAATGTGAAGCCTATATGTTTTCTGTAAAATTAAGTTTTACGTTAAGATGATAGCACTGTCAAAATAAGCACTGTTACAGTTACAAAGATACAAATAAAAAGACAACTAAAATGACTACATTGTAACATGCATGCCAGGCCAATAATTGGCAATATCACTCAGTATGTTAAAGAAAAACAAAACATTAAAAAAAGCATTTTATTAGTTCCTAGTACCAATTGACTTTGTACTTATTCATTCCTTCATTTTCTTTTTGGCTTAGTCCCTTAATTACGCCACAGCGGAACGAACCGCCAACTTATCGAGCATATGTTTTACGCGGCGGATGTCCTTCCAGCTGTAACCTAACACTGGGAAACACCCATACACTCTCGCATTAACACACATACACTGTGGGGTATACCGGAACACCCAGAGGAAACCCACACCAGCACAGGGAGAGCATGCAAACTCCACACCAAAATGCTAACTGACCCAGCTGGGGCTCGAATCAGTGACCTTCTTGCTGTGAGGCGATTGTGCTACCCACTGTGCCACCATGCTGCCAAATTTACTGTATACTCCTGTTTGTTTATTAATTCATTTATTTAATATATATGTTTTTTTCTCTGTACACCTTGAAACCATTTACACTTTTTCAAAAGTTTGAGTTTTCAGGCCCCTGGAATGCAGGTGTAAATATTCAGGCAAAATGCATAAAAAACTTTCCCAATATGATTTTACACACTGTGCTTGTTCTGTTGAACTAGAAGTGAAACTATTCTCAAAAACCTTTGATTTCTACCCAATACACTTTGCCAGATATGTAAATCCAAACAAAAAAAAGCCTCAGATGAATTGATTAATGTTAAAGTATTCAAAGTGCAGTGGGTGTTAATGGTAAACACCGATAAGAATCACATAAATTAATTTTTTAAAGTAAATGGGAACCCTAAGGAACTTAAAATGCTACAATTTCTCTTTTTCTTTTTTCTTTTTGGAATTCTAAAATTTAATTTTGGGCGTCACAGTAGCACTGTGGGTAGCACAATCGTCTCTCAGCAAGAAGGTCACTGGTGGAGTTTGCATGTTCTCCCTGTATTTGTGGGGGTTTCCTCCAGGTGCTCCGGTTTCCCTCTCAATTCCAAAGATATGCGCTATACAGTAGGTGAATAGGGTAAGCTAAATTGTCTGTAGTGTATGTGTGTGAATGGGAGTCAATGGGTGTTTCCCAGTGATGGGTTGCAGCTGGAAGGGCATCCACTGCATAAAACATATACTGGATAAGCTGGTGGTTCATTCTGCTGTGGCAACCACAGATAAATAAAGGAACTAAGCCGAAAAGAAAATGAACGAATGAATGAATGAATGAAAATTTATTTTAATAAAAATGATTTTAGTAGTTTATTAATTTGAGTATTAAACAAATCTAGGGTTGGGGAGATTTAGGTATTTACTGAACAATGTTGGTGTGTATGGAGGACCAGTATGGAGGACCAGGAGTGCCGGTTAGAAATAAAACACACAATTTGAATGGATATTTAAGGGACAAATAAATAGACATATTAAAAGGTGTTTATTTAAATTGTGATTTTAAATGTCATTTAATAAAGCAATAAAACAATGGATTTAAAAATAACTTTTAAATGTATAAATACATTTAAATTTAAATTGTGATTTATTTATATACATTTTAATGCTTCAATTATTAAACTGATAATTTGATTCTTCATTTTATTCCTAACTGGCATTCCTGTTCTTCCGTAGGTGTGATACTGAATCCAAAAATAGTGTTTTATGGAAATATGAAAAGCATTTCTTTTAGAACAGCTTCCGTGGAGTGCGTATGCTGTCGTTTGTAAGCATAAGTATGGAAAGTGAATAATAATAGCTGTCTTAGAGTGAAACTTTGATGGATCTGATCTGTGTGGTTGAGTATATATCCATATTTCACCCATGAGTTGAGTCAAGCAGCAAACTGTAAGTCAAAGCTCCTGAAGCAAGAAGGGGTGTGTGTGGAACAGCCCAGCCATTTCAATAAAACACATGATACAATGAGCAAGCCAACTGACAGAAGAAAAATCAAACAATGATGTAGTGACATTTAAGTGCACCAGTAATTATTTTATCTCCCAGGAAAATAACTATGGGCTGTCTTGGCTGTCAGAGCATATTCTTACAGATGATGGGTGATGTGTACGCATGCGAATGAGTCTGCTTGTGTTTGTTTATGTAAATAAATATCCCCATAGCCCGTTGTATTATGTATTCTCATCTAAATATGCTGCCCCCTACAGGAGAAGAAGAGAAAAGCTCCAGGCACATTTGAAGGAGAGTCGAAGCCTGAAAAACTACAACCTCAACTCTTCCAGTTTGGCCAGTAAACCCAGTCTTAGGCCTCAGCACGTCCTGCAGCTCCAGAAAGTAGGCACTTCTGACTGTTTTTATGCCTATTGTTGTATGTTTGTATGTAGGTGGATATTCTTGAGCTGGGTTGCATTTATATCTTGCGACAGATTTGTTTGTTTGTTTTTTTGCCTGAGATAACGATAAAAGTGATATATGCACACAAACGTTTAATTTTCAACCAACCAGCCCCAGGGCTTCTGGTGAACTGTTTTTCCATTATAAAATCGTCACATTTAAGGTCTGATTTCTTAAAAAATCAGCTATCTTCACTGTCTGACAGATATACGATATGAAGTGGGTCTCATACCGGACAAGAAACACTGAATTAAATCCAAGCGCAGATATCGCTTACACAGTCTTTCATCTCGTTTTACACTTGAACAAATAAATGAACGCTTAACTCTATTTAACTGAATGTATTTTAATGGAATTACAACATTGATGCTGTAAAAGGAACCTTCTGAAACTGAAAGGTTATCATTGGCTAAAAAACACTAGCTGTGCATAAAACCTGATACGTAGTTCATTAGGTGATTGATTAAAAATACTGGAATTTTACTTTATGGTTGAATATTTCATGTGAAATAAATGTGTCAACTTGTAAGCTATCATTCAATATATCAGCTTAGCTGGCTAACTTAGCATATATCCTGCACAAATATTCAATCATACATTTTGTGTGACCCAACATGGAAAAGCAAATTGTGTATAAAACCAGAAAGGAGTATTCTGATTCTAGATATGATTTGATGCACATGATGGGTATTGTTTTATTCATCTTCACACAAGGGAATACACTAATATATTTTTATTTGTTGATATTTTTATTGTTCATTTTTAAAGTTGATTGGCTAAAGCAATGTTTTCTCAACTAGTTATGCTTAAAATTATTTGAAAGAATTCCATTATGCCCTTTTAAAAGGTAATGTATGTTTTAAGTAGTCCCTGATTCTGTCTATGAAGTTTCAGCCCATTTACCCCATGCACCGTTTTGAAAATTGAATTTATTGGGAGGAAACAAAGTGTGGTTTATTTATAAACTAATTTCGAGAGAATCACATGCTTATAATCAAACACAGCAGGCACCGCATCAGCTCCTTAATCTGCCAATCAAATGAATCCTGGCGCACTATAAATAACCAGAGCTTTCCGCTCCAGTCATCTTCGTCTTGAAGAATCTCCCCTCCACCCTACTCGTCCCCTTTTCTGATAGGGCGGCACAGCGGCCAAGTGGTTAGCACTGTCGCCTGACAGCAAGAACGCCGCTGGTTCTGCCTCTCACCCGGCCAGTTGTCATTTCTGTGTGGAGTTTGCATGTTCTCCCTGTGTTCGCGTGTGTTTCCTCTGGATTCCCCGGTTTCCTTCCACCATCCAAAGACATACACCAGGGATCACCAATCCTGGAGGTCCAGTGTCCCTGCAGGGTTTAGCTCTAACTTGTCTCAAAACACCTGCCTGGATGTTTCAAGTATACCTAGTGAGAGCTTGATTAGCTTGTTCAGGTGTGTTTGATTAGGGTTTGAGCTAAAATCTGCAGGACACCGGACCTCCAGGAACAAGTTTGGTGATCCCTGACATACACCATAAGCCAATCGACTATTCAAAATTAGCATTTTAAGACAAAGCTTAGCCATATTCTTCTCAGCATGCTGACACACAGGGGAGTCCTTGAGACATACCTGAGCTCAAACTCCCCTCTCGTTCTTCTAACGGGAGAGAGCCCCGAGCTCGAGGCTACTCGGGAGCTCTCTCCCGGTTCAGCATGCCAAATACGCTTTATTGATCAGCAGCTAAGCGTGAACTCTTGAAATGACAGTTTTGTGGCCATCTTTACAACAATAGCCAAATATTTGCATATGCTTCAAAGTCTTGTCAGTTTAAACTCCTAATATATGTTTTTCTGAATCTACAGGCGTGAAGCATATGCACAGAAAGTCAGCTGTCAGACTCGTTATACACTCTATGTTCTGTTTTTTTTGTCCACTGTCAAATACACAAATGGTTATGTTAACACACAAACACGCATGTGGACACTAGCGCATACAAGTGTAAATACATACATGAATAAATGTTGGTTATATCTGTGAACGCGTGTTTGTTGGAGAAAAAAAAAGAAAAGACAAATTTTGAAAATTAATTTCTTATTTATCTGAAAGATGAAGAAATGAAGAAAGATGAAGAATATAATTTATATTGATGTACAGTTTGTTAGTATAGGATAGGGGTCACCAATCTCGGTCCTGGAGGGCCGATGTCGCTGCAGGGTTTAGCTCCAACTTGCCTCAACATACTGTACCTGTCTGGATGTTTCAAGTATACCCAGTAAGAGCTTGATTAGCTTGTTCAGATGTGTTTGATTAGGGTTGGAGCTAAAATCTGGAGAACATCGGCCCTGCAGGAACAAGTTTGATGACCACTGGTATAGGACAATATTCGGCTGAAATTATGGAATCTTGACTGATCAAGAAAATTGTTCAAATTATGTTCTTAGTAACTCACAATACTATTCAGAAATTAAGTTTTGATATATTTATAGTGGGACATTTACAAAATATCTTCATGAAACATAATCTTTACCTAATATCCTAATGATTTTTGGCATCAGTAATTTTAACCAATACAGTGTATTTTTGGCTATTAAGCCAAAATATACCCATGCAGCATAATACTTTTTTCTTATCTCATAAGATTTTGTCACCAGGGTAAAATTTTACAGTTTAGACTAATTTTACAGTTTATTTTTAAGTAAGGGCATTCAAATTGTCTGACAAAAATTGATTAGAAGTGATAACAGCTGACGCTTTACAGCGCTTGGCTCATTGCAACAAGGCTCTCTCACAGCTATTCAGGCTGTGTGAGTCTCAGAGGACAGCCACACTAATAATGCTAGTCATGCTAGTCCATCATTGATGGTTTGTGATTACTGCATCATTCTGTCTTTCCAGCACAGATGCCAGGCCAGTGTCTTACACAATGTAGACAATCTCTCTGCATTCTGTGTTGAGATTTAGTTAATATTCATCCCTTTCTCAATCGCTCCAACTAGCAGATCCATCACAGATAAGCCGATACAGGCTATTTGCATGGCAAACGCAGTGGTAATTTGAATGTCACTCAAACTCAATGTGATGTATAATCGCTACAGCATTCAGACACTGTCACAAGACGTCCAAGTGCAAGCCAAAGCCAGCTTTTGACACATGATGTTGTTAGTCTTTTTCTTTGAGTAATTATATGATTTGCAGTGAATATAGGATGAAGTGAAGGCCCATATTCATTAGAGAAACTACTGGTAGCAATGTCTGTGAAACTTAGAAGATTATTTAGGAAATGTTTAAAGTTAGTCATAACCTTCTTTATATTGTAACATTATTGACTGTAAGTTCAGTCTAACAGACATTATAAATACATATAATGAGCTGGTGTTTGCCATGCAAATGTGAATTATTTGTTGGCTATCATGAGTGTGAAATATTCATTTCAAGTCACTGTCATTAGGAAGAGCAAGAAGCATAATTCAGAGCTCTCCGAACCCTGTGACATGTAGCACATTTACTAAGAAACTCCTCACTGACATGGCTTTTAAAACAATTACCGTCTAGCATGGGACACGTCATACAGATTGTATAATCCTGAACTAGGTGATGGTTTTGCATGTCATTATGGCTAAATTAAAATATCCATTACACTAGCATCCCCTCCAGACAGCACTTCTCAGAAAGCAGCATGTGTTCAGCCTCATGCAACTCATGTTGAAAGCAGATGCGTCAATAACCTTTGAACATAGACATGTGTTAAATCCCAATGAGTTTATTATTGACTATACATCCCATATATCAGACCCTGTTAGCTCATGCTGTGAGGAACTCTCTCTTACAGCCTTTATATGTGCCATTACGCTGTCTGAGGTGGTCTCTGCAATGCAATTTTGAAATAATCTTCGGTAGTGCAGTTTTATTATGTAGTCTCAATTTTCAGCTCTTTTGTACAGCACTCTTTCCCCCAAATATGATCATTATCTTTCCTAATAAAATTTTGGCATGTGTAAACATCACATTTGCTGGCCTCATGCGATGCATTTGCTATTCTTAGATTTCAATATCTGTTTGCAGAACTTAATTTGATAAAAGTTTAGGTAGTTTGTTGCTGGTGTGGTCCAAAAATACGAGAGCTTTTAGTAATGTTACCCATTAACATGTTTTGTTTTGCTGTGTTAATGCAAACAGCATAAATTATGATTAAATTATGTATATTTATTAAAATGTTCATATTTCATGCTTTTATAAATTTATTTCACATTATAGCACAAGAATTGATAGAACAAAAAATATCCTCAATAAATGGTTCCTTATTAAACTGTAATATCTTCCAGTTAAGCAAAATATCTTACATTCTTTGTTGACAGGTTTCAATTTTGTTGGCAAGGCAATAGTAAAGAAAATATTAATGTATTTTTTTTTTTAAATGTAAAATTTATAATATTTTAGCACTTCATTTATTTTAGGTTTGGCCTGTAGAGAAAAAAGTCACTACATGACAAATCAATTAAAATTGTGTAATTATTATTATGTTGAAGTATTTAATTCAAAGGTTTTAATGTACATACTGAGGAGTTTGTGTGTGTGCATGTTTGTTTGGTATTACTTTATTTTGATGATCCTTTTAACACATTTTGTTGAATTTAAGTTACATTGCAACAACATGCCAACTAATTCTCATTAGATTGTAAGTAAACTGTTAGGTTGGGGTTAGGGTTAGTATAAGTTGACATGGGCTTGCAAAGTTTTTTATAGTCAGTTAAATGCCTGTTGAAGGAGCAGTATCAGCAGATATTAAGCAGACAGTCTACTGATACTCAAATGAGAATTAACTGGCATGTAGTTGCACTGCAACTTTTAGTTAACAAAATTTGCAATAGGGACCATCAAAATAAATTCTTACCGGTTTTTTTTTTCTTTGCTTATTTTCTTAGCTATTTATTTTAGTTGTACCATTGTTTAAAAACTACAACTACATAATTTAAATAAATTGTTATTTTAAGAAATAATTTGCTGGTAAACAAATACGAACTGTATCAATCAAAGTATAAAAGTAGAATTGCAGTGTGGCATTATTTTAAGTAGTGTTTGTTTTTAACTCTGTAGATATACTATATGTGTAAAGTTTTTTTATATATATATATATTTATTTATTTATTTATGAAGATAAAGACAGTATATTAAATCGTAATATGTTGGGGCTTTTTTGTTTTTTCAAAATATTAAGACATTTTGGCTGAATTCACCTTGTTAATTTAACAGCTAAATAGCTCAT
The DNA here is from genome assembly GCA_903798035.1 of Danio albolineatus. Taxonomy (NCBI): domain Eukaryota; kingdom Metazoa; phylum Chordata; class Actinopteri; order Cypriniformes; family Danionidae; genus Danio; species Danio albolineatus. The sequence goes on from CAIGQQ010031933.1 coordinate 4,132,132, forward strand.
TCAAGCATGTTTGTTTAAAAGCTTTTTTTTCTGGAAATGTAGGTGGCTGTGCTTTGGATAAGAAGGGAAATGCATCTTCAAAGACAAGCTTTCAAAAGACTTCGGATGAAGTCATTTTTGATTGCCTGAACAGGTTCTTTTGAGTGTGGTCAAAGTGCATCTCTAAGGAAAAAGAAATTGACTGCTGCAGTAATGATAGGCTTCTAGCTTTTCTAATACTAGTTACCAATGTGATAAAGGGTTGACCTTAAATTCAGAAATTACCATTTCTATCCTTGAATGAATCAGACAGCTTTTTCAAACTTGTTTGAGGAAATGATTTTTAAGATTTGCTGTAGTGCTCTGAGTCATTGCTTTTGTAAATCAGTATATACGTATCTTACTTGTGCCAGAATATGTTTGTGTTTGAAAAAACAAAAACAAATGTTTTTCAAACCTTACAATGGCTGCAGAATATATTATAACCATTTTAGCTCACCATAATCCATACTTTTTTCCTCTACATTTGTCATCACTTTCTGCTACAGTTTTATTTCTTCTCTATTTCTCTCTTTTCTATGTTTTTGCATACTTTTTCTCTCTAGCAGGGTATTTTAAATAGTACATGTTTTGTCACCATTCACTAAGTCATGCACATATGCAAATTAGTTTCATGTGGAAAAAAAGGAGGCTTTAAATTCACATAAAACAGAATAACATAATGCAACTGCTTAAGTGTCAGCAATACTGTGGAAATCAAAATTAAAGAACAATCTATAATCTTCTCAATTTTGGGATGACTGCTTAGTCAAATGTGAAATGATCCTAGCAGTAATAAAATAGAAGATTTTGAAGCATTACTCACGAGTTGCACATTCTGAAATTAACTGGTAGTAATTCCATTAACTATCTGACAAATGGTATTTAACTGGCAGCCTAACTTTAAGGATTGTACTGACTTTCCAAGATGGCGAGCCAGTCTAAGTGACTGAAACTCTCCAACAGCAGATTGTCCAGATGAAGACCAAATGGATAATACTTTCAGAAATTGGTCCTTCTAAATCTGTGATTTCTAGAATATGACAACTTTATATTGCCACTATCCCATTCAAGTCCCCCAAAAAGGCTGGTAATCCACAAAAGACAAAATAATTAGACCAAAAAACTCCAGGGACCAAAACTTTCATCAGCAGAATCAAAATGCTGCACTAAAGGTCCCAGTATACTTCAAATTAAGTTATTTTTCAGACTTCATTTGAGGACAAGAAGAAGTTCGAAAAGGCAGAGTGAAGATATACTGTTTCTAAACTTTCTGACACTCTCACGCTGTTGTAGGCGGGGTTTTAATTGTGTCACGCTGCTTGAATGTACTGCTAAACTTAACAACAATGATGGCTGAGAGAGAAGAACAGTTTCATAAACATCTGGCAAACAGTTTTCTATTTCATACACTGATTTAAACAACATTTTTTAACTTTATTTAATCAAACTATATTAGATTAACTTTAACTTTATGTGGTGCGACGCGGTTTTGCTTCTCGACTGGTGTGAGAAACCCTCCAAGTCTTTCCGAGAGCGATCGTACATGTGCGAATAAACCTCAGCTTTGCTACTTGACCTTCCAGTGTATACATGTTGCACACTTGGTGTTGTTGCGCTGAATCAACAACAATCAAAGAATCAAAGTCAAAGAAGGTGGAGTTCCAGAACACACTCACAGGTTGCTTAGTAGTCACTGACCAATTGTACTGTAGCATAAAGGTGTTCAGGACCAAAACGAACTTCCAAAAAAGTTTGCTTTGGTAAGCTGTTTCTAATTGTCAAAACGAACTCAAAAAGAACTTTGTTTTGGCACGATTTTGTTCAAAATTATCTAATTTCAGTTCTTTTCTTATTTCATTTGAAGTATACTGTGGTCTTAACCTTTGCTGAAGAGCATGTTGTGTGATTAAAGAACTGGTACAAAGTACAAGCAAGTTGTGTTTATTTGGGTAAAATAGGAGATGTTATTTTCTTCTTCATAAAATGGAGAAATAATAAAGTGATGATAAAGTGTCTTGGTTTAGGGCAGGGGTTCCCAATGTCTACGTTAAAACAGTCCAAATCTGAATTTTTATTTTGGTCAAAGGTCCAGAACATGCAAACTCCACACAGAAATGCCAACTGACCCAGCCGAGGCTGGAACCAGTGACCATCTTGCTGTGCTACCCACTGCACCACCGTGACGCCCAACTTGTTTTTAATTAACATCCATAACATGCATCACAAGTCAACACTATTTATTTTTCTTTAAATAAAGTGGCATTTGCATTCAAAGCATGTTAAATGCAATGCAAATGTGGCAAAACCACTAATATAAGTGCATTTTTGTACACAACAAAAGGTAGGCCAAAAAACAGTAGCATCTAGATGCAGCCATGATGATGCAAGCTGAGATAAAATGCACTCAATTAAGTGCAACTAATAATAATGAATGCAAATGTTTATCATGTTATGAATGTTCAGAGTCAAGTGGTTCCTTCGATGCATTCATCAGGTAATCATCCAGCAATTGTCATGCAGAACAATGAGACAATTAGTCCCGTCACACAGCAAAAAGTGTTAGCAGTGTGTTGAAGCTGAAAACGTTGAAATAATGAAATGGTCAGTTCAGAAACTTGATCTAAACCTAATTGAAAGTGTTTGAAAAATTGTTGGTGACAAAATTATAGGTAATAAGCTTAAATGAGTGAGTGAACTGTGGAAGGGACTGGAGATGATCAAGATCACAGTAGACCAGTGTGAGAAACTTGTGGCCACAGGTGAGCTGATGTTATTCAAAGCAAGGGCATGTAAAATTCCTACTCCGTTTTGGTGACTATAACCTTCTAAAGTTTTAGCAGTAATCTTTATTCCTTTTACAAAAATTGTTGTTCTTTTATTTAGATCACAACAATATCCACAAAATAAAGGGTTTTCGTTGAAGTCCCTTGGTTATTTTTTAAAACACTGATCTGCTAGTGTAGTATAACGACAGCTAAAATTCCTTCAGTTTTTGAAAGATGAAATTACTTTTTTTGTTGTTGCTGTTTATCAATTGTTCTCTCATTTTGATCTCCACCGTATATCAAAATCTGAAGTTAAAACCAACTAACTTTTGTAGAGAAATAAAAGAATAAGGTTTATGTGAGTTTTTTTTTTAAACGCACAACTCACTTGAGTTTTAAAACATTCGATCAAACAAGATCAAATTGCCCGCGGCGTTGTGTGTGGGCTACATTTCACATATGTATTGTCAGCTAACTTCAGGGTTTAAAAAACAAGCTGACTGCATATGTCATATCTTTGTCAAGGCAGTGTCAATATTTCAGAAACACAAGGCATTTCCTCCAAGCTCCTGTTTTATCACGATGAATAAAGTCCTATAGGCTGGGATGTTACATGATGCATTCAAATCATAATGTAAAGACGCTCCCAGTCATCATTTGCATTAATAATGAGTTACTAAATTATGCGCATAAGCTGCACATTTGTAAGCAATTTGCAATGAAGTTTCTACACATCTGTTGCTCAAACAGGCTCTAACCACAGGATTGGATCCCCCAAGGAATCCATAAACTGATGAAATGTGTACTTTGAGTTCAGTGTAAGTCACTCTACTGTTGGAAAAGGCATCAGCCAAAAGCATAAATGTAAATGGAGGAAAGAAAGAGGAGAAATGTGGTACTTTCTGCACTGCACGTATTGTTCCCACACAAGAGGAAGCCATTGGGACATTGCTTAGATTTACATAGTTCTGAAAGTGCTATATTATCCAATTAGAGTGACTCTAGTGCCCTTCTCTGATCCCCCATCAGCCATCGGTTCTCATCGCTCGCTTCTATTCCACTCGACTCTGTGGAGTGAAGGTGGACTCGTGGAGGAGATTAAGTATCTCTCTGACATTTAGATCATTGTGTGCATTCTGCCCGAAGCAGAAATGGGTTTTTATGGGGAAGTCTTTCAAGGTGTGAAATTTAAATTGGATTTGTCTGCTGGTTCCACAGAGGTCTGTAGGATTATCTGAACATCAGTGGAACCTGGACACATCTTTGTCAAATCCAAGAATCAAGGCGAAGTGTAGAGTACAGAAGCCTGAGCTCTGCCTGCAATGACGTTGTCCAACTGGGAATTCAAATGCGTTAATTAAATTTTGACAAGACCCACAGATAACAGTATGATATTTAACATCTGTCTTCCTTTTTTATGTCTTTTACAGTTTTATAAACCCACAAGGTCCACGCCACCACACGGAGGTGCCATTAGAGAGCCCAGTTTTGCTCCAAGTAATGCTGACTCTACCAATCCAAAGGGCTCAATGACAGGAAAACACCCTAGGTATGACAATTATAATATTTAAAAATTGCTATGATTATCATTACAGGGAAGGTTGTCAATTCATAAATAGTCTTTTTTATATTTCTCATAATTTCATGCTGATTTAATAGCATTGCATGACATTTTTTACAATGGATTTTGTAATAATACAATACAAAGTCTGCAACTGTCTGTATAAAGCACTGGCGTGAGAAATTCTGTGCATTAAAATGCAACAACTGAATTTGGTACATTTTTTAATTGAAATTTGCAAGACATATATTTACATGCATTTCTGTTATAGCAAGATAAGCATTAAATTAAGATATTATAATTTTGACTGTATATGTAAATCAGTTAATGTGAAATTTACCTGCAACTGCTTTTTATAGTCAGTTCTCTGGTGTAATAAAATATGGCAGTTTCATGTTTTGTTTTTCTTATAGATTGCATATGCTATTGTCAAGTTTGGGAGCAGTTAATGCTTTTTGCTCCTGAAGATTGCATTTATTTTACCAAAAAATACAGTAAATGAGTAATACATTGAAAAAAAAAAATCATATATCATAATATAAAACAGCAGATTATTACACATTTTCAATTTTCATTATGTTTCTTACATTGACTTGAATTAATAATGAGCATAATATAAAAAATAACATAATACACATTTAAAAAATATGGAAATAATAATAAGCAATGAAAATAATAATTAACATGCATTGCAAAGTATTTTTTTGTTTGTTGTTTCTGTTAAATTAACCGTTAAATAACACATCACTGTAACTTGATTTGAAAACTGCAGACATTGCAAATCAGAACAAAGTCTAAAGCATACTGTAATGGAGTGTAAATGAAGAGAACACATTCACCAATGCTCTTTAGTAACTATTGATACTACCTTGGCATGACTCAGTACATAGAAGAAAAGATGTTAAGTTAATTTACCTTAAGCAGATGTTCTTAGTTCAGTAAGGAATGAAGGATAACAAATTGCATAATCCACAGAATGTAAAAAGGAAATATTATGTGTATCCTCTCTGTATACCTTGTGTCACCATTATAAGTAACCTGGCCATAGCATTTTAAGTATTTTATTGTAGTTTTTTGTTTTGTTTTGTTTTGTTTTTCCATGTTGTATTACCAAACAGTTTTTTGGTGTTGAGGTGGAATATGGCTAAGGTTAGGTGTAGGTTCAGTGGAATAGTTAGGTTTAAATGTTGGTTTGAGTCAGGTTCAGTTGTGTGGTTTGTTTTAAGGACAGGTTAAGGTTATTAAATAGATAATAATATATTAGAATTATACATATTATATTTATTACAAGTACAAGATAAATGCATTTATTTACCAAATAAGTTGCATTGTATCAATTTATTCCTTTAACATCAGTGCAGATGCTGCGACATAAGTTGAAAAATTGTATTAATGAAGTCACTTTCATTAGCATAAGATGCAAATACAGCTACAACTCCACAGCTTGCAACTTCATTACACATTCAGGTCTAATTTGACCAAAGTGCAAAGTGCTAGGACAACTGAACTCTGATAATGCGCTTTGGGAGAATGGTCAAAAATTTCCTCAAATTCTCCTGAACCTTGTGGAAAGCCCTCCGTGAAGAGTTGAAGCTGTTATTTCTTCCAACTCCATATTAAACCCTATCAATTAAAGGGATAGTTCCCCCAAAATGAAAACCGAACAGATCTTAAAATCATTTACTCCCATATTATAT
>CAIGQQ010031933.1:4138575-4168000 GCA_903798035.1 Danio albolineatus
TTTTCAACTATGGCAGTAAATAGATTTGTTTCTTTACTGACATATCTTCATTTTGTGTCCCGTAGGACTGAAGAAATGCATTTATATGGATTGGGAACAAATAAATAGCGATTAATGATTAATAATGACAGTTAAAATTGCTGCATGAACTATTCCTTTAAGATTGGGATGTCATTAAAGTTTCTGTGCATTTACAAAGATGCCTCAAAACTTTTAACAATATAGTGTACATAAAAATGTAACAACGCTTTTGTCCAAGGTGACATATAACTGTGGAGGTAATCAGCGATTCAACAAGAAGAGGCAATACACAAGAAGTGCTAGTTATTCAAAGTAACTTGTTTGTGCTCAGAGAATTTAGTGCTAGAGTAGGAGTTTATTTTTTTGTTGGAGAGAGAGAGAGAGAGAGAGAGAGAGAGAGAGAGAGAGAGCTTCTATTATTCACCAGGGTTCAGGTGTTCTCGGAAGAGATTGGTTTTTAGTTGTCGTATGAAGGATACCAGTGTATCAGCAATCTGAGTGGGAATGGGAAGACCATTCCACCAGCGAGGAACATTGAATAAAAAGGTTTTGGAAAGTGACTTATAGCCTCTCTGTGATGGCACCACAGGGCGGTGCTCACACCCCAACTGGGGGCTCCTTTATAAACCTTCAGCAGCAGGTGGAGGTAAGAGGGTGCAGTGCCATTGGCTGTTCTGTAAGCAAGCATCAGTGATTTGAACTTGATTGGAGCTTCAACCGGTAACCAATGCAGAGAGATAAAGAGAAGTGTTACATGGGCTTTTGTTGGCTCATTGAAGGTCAGACGAGCTGCGGCGTTCTGGGTCATCTGTGGAGGCTTAAGAGTGCTGGATGTGAGACCAGCTAGAAGAGCATTAAAATAAAAATTTGAAGAAAAAAAAAGGGAAAAAAAAATTTATTTTATATCTAAGTTATATTTTAGTTAGAAAAAGTAGTAATAACACTGAAACCAGTTTTTATTCAACATATTAACAAAAAGTTGTAAATCAGATACAATGTAGTTTTATTTGTGGCTGTTTACAAAATTAATATCTTTAAATGTCCTATGAGGGTTAATTTTAATAATTTCGTTAATAATTTAATCTCATCCGTCTTTTGGATGAGACGTTAAACCGAGGTCCTGACTCTCTGTGGTCATTAAAAATCCCATGGCACTTCTTATAAAGAGTAGGGGTGTAACCTCGGTATCTTGGCCAAATTTCCTCCATCGGCCCTTAACCATCATGGCCTCCCAACCATCCCCGTCCACCAAACTGGCTGTATCACTGTCTCTCCACTCCCCCTATAGCTGGTGTGTGGTGAGCACACTGGCGCCATTGTCCTGTGGCTGCTGTCGCATCACCCAAGTGGATGCTGCACACTGGTCATGATTGTGAAGCAATACACAATAAATGCACTATACAAATACACATTACTTACTTACTTACTTGCTTACTAATTACAAAAATAAATAGATAAAATAGGCAGCATGGTTGTCAAAGAATAACTGGTCAGAATTTTTTTTTTTCCCACAGCTTAGATGAAATCAATTAAAATGGAGGTCGTCTGTCATTTCAGGATTGAATAGATAACTAGGTTTTTCCAAATGTACTCATTCACTCAAATGCTTTGTGATATGAGTGATCTATTGTTTTAAATGGTGGCTCGGGGGAGCTGTGGTTTTGTGAAGGGTGGTCTTTTTGCTGGCAGAGACACAAATCCTTTCAGCCTTCTTTAATCCCCATGCTTTTTTCTTCAATCGAAACGTTAAGCCCTGATTCCACCCTCTGTTTTTGTTTGTAGCAGCAGCACATATGAGGTTATATATTGGTGAAGATTTGTAATTTGTTTGCAAACAGTCTATACTTTGCTGTCCATGTCTTCAAACGATTATCACAATTGAACTGATTGCTCTTGACTGAGGGTAAGGAAGGATGTAAATATGCAGTGAATTATCGCTCTGCTGGAGACTCATCTAAAACCAAGTATGAATTCCTCTTCGGGCTATTTTTTACCAAATAACCAAATGTGTGCCTCTTACTGCCAGCGGTCTGATAGGTCAATTAATCTCTATGTTAATGTGGCCCCGTTCAGTGGAAACGTATGTACAACATCTCCCTGTAGTTTGCCTTAGCAGTATCACATAAATATCTAATTGGGAACAAGGTGAGTCATTGGTAATGTGCTCCATTTTTTGAGGATAGAGGAAATATATCTAGCCTGGTATTTTTTTTCTGTAGTCTACAGGTGCGTAGACGAATGGCTGCATTCGTGAATGTTGTTTATTCCCAGTGTTTTTACGAGAACATGCACTGCTTTGTAAAACACTCAGCACAGCAGATGGAGACAGAGAGAAAGTGAGGATGTTGCTTGCAGTAACAATGCGATGGACTGGGGTTTGAAAGTCTGTGCACAAATAGGACTGAGTGGAGCTGCTTTGCTTTGTTCTGAATCATTTACAATTTTAAGGATTTTCTTTGTTTGTTTGTTTGTTAGGACTTACGGTTGTCATAAAAAATATTATTTAAACCAAATTATTAAATAAAAAAAAAGTTTTTAAAAAATAAATACTTTGGTTATAATCTTTATTTTAACATACATGTTCTGTTGTGAACATTCCTTCATTCATTTTGTCCCATTATCTATTTATATATAGGGTCATGGCTCTCATTGATTATTTTAACAACTTAATATTAAATGTAAAATTATTATTTATTAATTAATTTATTTATTCATTCATTATTGTTATTATAAACATGAATTAATTCATTTTCTTTTCGGCTTAGTCCCTTTATTAATCTGGGGTTGCCACAGTGGAATGAACCGCCAACTTATCCAGCATCTGTTTTACGCAGTGGATGCCCTTCCAGCTGCAACCCATCTCTGGGAAACATCCATATACACTCATTCACACTCATACACTACGGACAATTTTAGTCTACCCAATTCACCTATACCACATGTCTTTGGACTGTGGGGGAATCCGGAGCACCTGGAGGAAACCCACGCGAACACAGGGAGAACATGCAAACTCCACACAGAAACGCCAACTGACCCAGCCGAAGCTCGAACCAGCGACCTTCTTGCTGTGAGGCGACAGCACTACCTACTGCGCCACCATGTCACCAATTATTATAAACATTTAACTATTTTTTTATTAGTTGTAGTTGTAGTTCAGGGGTGCCCAAACATTTTCTTATGAAGGGCCATAACCAAACTTGATTGAGGCTAGTGTGCCGAACGTAAATTTGCCATGGGTAATTTCCTAATTTATTTAATATTAAGAAATGACTATAAAACATTGCTTTATATTAACTAATACAGCATACATTAAAATTTATTAGGAAATTATTACAGTAAAAACACAAACAAAATAATTTATAACAGAATTACACTAGTTTTTGCCTTAATTTGCTCACAATGTCTTCTGCATAGGTCTCTATCCATCGACATTCTTAAAAAAATTTAATTAAAAAATTTAATTTCAGTTTGCTTTTTTTGTAGCTCAGCAATAAAACAAACAGACAAAAAAATGTTACGTTAAATTAGAAGTGACGATCTCTTTTAAAGGTATTCACCCAAACCCTCTCGATCATTCTCACTCTCTTCTTAGATGGAATGGCGGGCCAAATCAAAGGTTACAATGCGCCAACTTTGGCCCATGGGCCCTACTTTGGGCATCTCTGTTGTAGTTAGTACTGGCAGTAGTAATTATTACAATTTTTATGTTTTATAATGTTTTTCATTTGTTTTTATCCAAATGCATTAATTTCAATTAAATTATTATTATTATTATTATTATTATTATTATTATCTCAATTTTAATGTGTTCTACTGGCCTCGTTCAGTAAACAATCAACAGCAGTAAACATGCATTAATTACATTTGAATTAAATGACCTCAACAGTAAACAAAAAATACATAAATATTAAAAACATAAACCTTTATTTTTAATTTTTATGTTGTTTCACAGGAGTAGCTCCCTCGCTCATAGTCCAGATCAGAGAAGTCGCTCGACTCTTCGACCTGCCTCCCGCAGAACCCCGCCCATAACCAGAGGATGCCTGAATGCCATTGGTGGATCCAGAGACTCTGGCCCTGCCTACCAACATCTACAGGAAGTAGACAGTTCAGAGAGGGAGTCAGTGAGAAGGTTCGTTAACAACCTTAATTTGCTACAGGTCAATGAACTTCACGCTAATTATTTAATGCTCGCTCACAGTCCTGCCCCAGTGGATTAAACTCCAGCCTGTGACTCTCTGAGGGATGAGATGCATTAATGCTATGAAAATTGCATGCATAAAGCATTTTTGGGGAATGGTGGTGTCCATGTGAGTCAGTTCTGGTAGGTGACTTTCTGCCCCTTTTAGGAGTCCTCTGTCTGCTCCTTCTCTCCTCTGATTTATGAGCCAATCTGTAGATTTAAACAACAGCTTCTGCCACAAAACCCCCAAGGCAGAGACTGTTCTTACACTTAGTCTTTGTCATTATTTCTGTTTCACCTACTGCATCTTAGATCTCGGTTTTCTCCTCTTTAATATCTAAAGTTTTATTTAATTGTTTGTTTTCCTCTTAAGTGCAGTGTTTCCTGCATTAACGCTCCCCAGATGCTGAATGTATAACCTCCACCAACAATATTTATTATCATAGTGAAAGTAATCAAACTGTGAGCTTTAAATGAGCAAACAGGGTGTGTAGAACGTTATGCAATCAAAATGTTATATGAAGTGATATAAAAACATACATGCAGTTAAATCAATGTAACTAGATTCATTAATAAGTGAAATTTTATGATTAGTTTTGGTCACACTTTAATTTTGACGGTCCGTTTGTTGAATATAAGTTACATTGCATATACACGTCAACTAATTCTCATTAGATTATAAGTAGACTGTTTGGTTAGGGTTGGGGTTTGGGTTAGTGTAAGTTGACATGTAATAAAATCGAAATAAAGTGTTACATTAGTTTTTAGAATGTATCACGGCAGATGATTTGTGTTAACGAATGACTCTTAGAAACACGTTCTGACTCATGAACAAATTGAATTATTTGAGCTGTTTTTTGGTGAACGTTTCAGTGAACAGATTCATGATCATATGATTTGTATAAACTGGTTATTTTTATTAAACAGTCAACTTTAGTCAACACTTTCATAGTGTTTCATACTTTCACAGATTGATGAGTTGTTTCTTTTTGACTGCTTTACAAGCAAATCATTTTAAAAGATTAAGGCGGACAGTACAAGATTTATTTATTATTATTATTATTTTTTTTCAAAACCTTTTATTTGAATCATTAGAATTTTTCCCATCAAAACTTGTGTGGAAAGCTCACATGAGCTCACGCAATCCCTAACATTGTTAACAAGTCAAAAAACCTCAGGAGCAGTTGACCTGAATTCATGATGGTTTGTGCGGTTAAACAAGCCAAGCTGTGGATGTATCTGAAGTTGACCAATCAGGATAAACTCACTGAACAGCAATTGCTGTAAGCATTTCAGGACAGGGTGATCAGAGATGACAGTTTACATCCGATCATTCAAGAGTTGGGTATCAGGTGAGATGTAGCGATGTTAGCTATAGTGTGGAACTACTGTAAGCTATAATTCACACACACACAAAGTGACCAAGCAGCCTGGTTTCCCAGTGCTGTAAACAAACCTGTATGTGTTATAAACATCCACGTTTCATATCATTATTAAGCACTTATTAGAGAGAGAAAGAGAGAGAGAGAGAGAGAGAGAGAGAGAGAGAGAGAGAGAGAGCAAGAGAATGTTAGATAGAGTAGCTTTAAAAGCAATGTCTTCCTTTGTCTATGTTTTTGTCGTGGAATTTCATGCAGTTGCTTTGAAATCTGCCAGGCCATAAATTGTGTCGTATATATCACTATATCTGAAAGATTTTCACATAAACTCACTAATGATGTGTGTGTGCTCATATGATCTTATTAACATCAGAATTCACTTGGTCTTTTTGTCTCTTTAGTTAGATAGTGTGTTTGCTTGTTAGTTGTTTGATGGTTAGTTAGCAAATCATTGAATACCATGAGCAGGGCTGTGCAGAGGCCCGTGGTTTTGTGCGTTGGGGGTGTTGTGTTTGGGACGGTCGTGAAGTGAAGAGCAGGGGGTGATCCACAAGTGTGTAGGGGGCTGGTTGTTGTTGGAGATTGTGTAATAATATAGCAGGATCAACTAGTGAAGAGGGGTTGGACGATCGAAGTGACGAGTGGGGGGTACTTTCATTCATTTTGAGGGGGGCACTTTTTCTCCAAAGAAAAAAGGGCAGGTGGTCAAGCACCCAAAGCTCCCACTCTGCACGCGAATGATCATGAGTCAGTGTTTTTCAGTGTAAATTAGTATCAAAAAAGTTTCAAAATCATTCATTAATTCATTTTCCTTCTGCTTAGTCCTTTATTTTAGCAGCCGATACCCTTCCAGCTGCAACCCAGTACTGGGAAACACTCACACACTCGCATTCACACAAGCACTCAAACACTATGACCAATTTTTGGTTTACCCAATTCACCTATAGCACCTGGAAGAAGCCCACATGAGCACGGGGAGAACATACTCCACACAGAAATGCCAAATGGCCCAACCAAGACTCGAACCAGTGATATTCTTGCTGTAAGGCGACAGCGCTAACCGCTGAGCCACAGTGCCGCCCCCCGGTTAAAAAATATGAAAGTTTAATAGACGATTATAGAAATGTAGAATCACTTCTAAAAGATTAGGAATAATTTGTTCATGAGCCAGGCCTAAGCATTCACCAATGGTGGTATGTCACTGCCAAAGTTCCCTTTTATAGCTTGTTAAAATACATTACCCAGAGTATATCTTTAATGTCTTTGTGTGCGTGCCATAAAGCCCATTTTATAATTTCTCCCAGGTTTACAGTTGCGAGCGTATGCCTTTGTCTCAGAGTACGGGAGCAACAAGCGGGCTTGTCTGAGCTCCGTTATTGAAGTTCTGTATGCAGGCATGACTCACTGAGACAGGAGGACACTGGGGAGAGCTGCCTTTTCCAGGAGCAGCACGGCTAATAAAAACCACACTGTCATAGCCAATTAAACAGCCAGTGATATATCAATGCAATGGCCAGTCCTGGATGAGTTGGCTAGAATGGGCCAGTCATCAACTCGCACACAAACTATAGGCTATCCTGGCCTAGTTGGTGCTCATTTAGAATACGCGAAGGCTTTGTAGTGCGGAAGACTCCACCTCGCCTTAAATTCTCCAGCAGGGTCTCGGTACTGACCTATTTCCAGCCTTCCACCCTGCATAAGAATATTCCTCTGCCGGAAAGAGCTCAGTTTCCATAGAGACTGGCTGGGAAACGGGACAGGAGAGAGTGGGAGCGAGACAGGAGAGGAGTGACAGAAAAAAGAGGGAGGGAGGGAGAGACAGAGATAGAACTGTTTTGCATATGACAGCAGAAAAAAAAAAATCTTGGCCGTTTCATTTCTTCCGTCCCAGAAAGCTTGCCGTTATCTTGCTGAAATGACTTAAGCGTGGAACAGATTTATTATGGTGGTATTGTTCTGAGCACTTTTAGATAGAAAGGTACAGGTCAGTCCCCCTGTGGGTTGTCTGGATTCTCTTGAGTTGCGTACTTTAAGCGTATTGACAATACTTATAATTGCTTGCTCATATCTAAGTCCTGCTGTTATGTGGGAAATAATTCTGAGAGTAACAAGATTGCATCCTATGCCTCCTATCAACAACACGGTTCATTTCTAAGTGGCTTTTTAAAGCCTGACCTCATCAGTGGCATGTTTATCAAATACAAGTGTTTTCTCATTAAAGTGTTTTCAGTATTTGCTTTCAGAAGGGGGATGCTCATTATACAGAACATCAACATACATTCTGCTACAGTGACACCCTTTGTGCTGCTTTCTCTTCAGTCTAATTCATTTGATGCATCTGTCTGAAATTGTTACAAGATACGGCAAGAACAGCACAGTTGCATGGAATACGGATATAAATCATAATTTGCACTAAGCGCTGCAGCAGTATCGTTTCCTGTAGCTGGTAACTCTGAAAAGTGATTGGTCCATCTTGCTTACGCTTTTATAATTAAAAATCATTTCTTTAGATACAGAGAGCGAGTGTTAGATGCACTTATGTAAGCAGACTGCCAGCCGTCTCTCTTTCAATCTGGTAAGCTCTATTCTGATTGGCTGACTGCAGTTAAAGGCAGTATTCTTTGTTTCTTGTTTTGAGGAAGAAATAATAGGGTGTTTTTTTCCACACATATGAATGCCTTCATGAATTTGAGTAAGCCCATCTGTACTGTCCTTCTCAATAAAACGGTTCTAGAAAACATCTAGAAATTATGATTGTTGTTAAGTATTGTATGATGCAGAATATAATATTTAGTTGTTGGGTAAAAAAAAAACGATCTAGTAGAATTGTATGCAGAAACAATACTTCAACATATGTGATAATTATGACCTGTGAAATTATAATTACATAGTTCCCAGGAGGACTTGAATGCACCAGCAGAAATGCGTGCTTAGCATTGGTCCAAATTCATATTTCAGGCTGGATTGGCTACCGACACTTGGTCTTGGATGCCTGAAATGGCTGCATTGCAGATATGGCCACTGAGTGAACTTTTAATTAATTCAGTTTTATTCTAGGCACTTAGTAGAATGTTAACTAGATATCCACAAGAGCCCTAGATATTATGATTTGTTATCAGGGTTACTCCTGTAATATGCAGTCATATAGTCCATAGCATACCTGTCAACATTGGGATGTGAAAGTAAGGGATAAACCCACCATAATAAGGCATATACCCCCCCACCACCACCTAAAAAAACACCCAAATTTTTGTTTGATTACAATAAATAACAGAGGTGACACTTTAAAAATGCACACATCTAGCGTTATAATGAAAGCATTCGGTTGCTTCCCTAACTTTTTGTGTTTACAAAAAAGCCACCAAGATTGACATCTTTAGATGTTGTTATTATTATTAATAATGTGTCTGTACAAACACGCACCCAAAACCCTGACTATCGATCTGCTTCAAATCGCGTGTAAAGAATCTGTTTGGGAAAAAGCATCTATTTATTTCTATGGAGCACGTAAGCTGACAGTCACACACCGCTATATGGCAACGGCACCTGTAATGAAAAGGAAAGGGAATCTCACCATTTTTATATTCATTTCAAAGTGTTTTCATGCCTAAATAAAGAGAAAGCACAGCACAGACTCGCATTTAAGAGCAAGGGCCGGCCCCTGGTGGTTCGGCGGTATGGGTTGCGTATAGGGAGGATCGGCTCTTTAATGTTTATTGCCACACTTCAGAGAAAGACTGAAAATTCAGGAGAAATATGGGAAAATACCTTTACGGGATGATAGCAGGATAGAACTGTAAAATACGGGAAAATCCCGGGAAAAACAGGAGGGTTGACAGGTATGGTCCATTTTATGGTTTGTTTTAGCGCTGCACAATATATCGTTTCAGCATCGATATTACAATGTGATCATTCGCAATAGTCACATCGCGAGCATACGCAATGTTGAGTCTGGATTTTAATTCATCATTTGCATGTGTTTTTGATGCCTGTGATTGTATGATGACCTTAGATGCACTCAGGCATAATAAATTGTACCATTTGAAACTTTACCAACGATTGATTTTATTGGATTATTTTTATTTTTATCATTCAGTTACTGTACTTGTATACTGTTAGACTCAAAAAATGTGAGGAAACACTTTTTCAATTGTATCTTTTTCTTGATTGTATGCATGAAAATATAAACAGCAGACCCCATCGAAAATGTGTCGGTGGAACCTAAAAAGTTGTTTATTAGATTAACTGACTATTAGATTTTATGATGATGCACTCCCACTGCTGGATCATCCCAATCAATCTTACATTATAAATTCTTTCCAAATATATATATATTACCATATATATTACAAAATAAAAAAATATTTTTCAATATTGTGCAGGCCTAGTTTATTCCATAGTCTAAATTATTATTTTGTAACACTTTATTTCGATGGTCCATTTGAGTATTATTAGACTGTCTACTTAATATCTGTTGATACTGACATTCAACAGACATTTAACTGACTACAGTATAAGAAACTTTGCAAGTACACGTCAACTAAAACTAACCCTAACCCCAACCTAACAGTCTACTTATAATCTAATGAGAATTAGTTGCAATGTAACTTAAATTCAACAAACGGACCATCAAAATAAAGTTTGACCTATTATTTTCTTATTATGATTTGTTGAATTTTTTTTTCAGTCACAGTCAGTGACAGTCAGACAGTTCCAGAATGAGCTACAGTGTGGACCAGACCTTTTGTCATGTAGTCAAAGGTTTAGATACAGTATGCATGACTAGTGGAGAGATGGAGAGAGGGTCACTAGAGACGTGCTCAGCAGGAGATCCTCAGTAGAGAGTGCTTCATTAAAATCACATTTTTAGCCTTGTTCGAGAGAGCTCTCTTTTTGTTGTTGACTTTGAGGATTGCAGTAAATGATCGAATTAAACTGAATCATGCTCTCTAATCTTAAGCAAAATCTCTCAAACCCTGGCTAAATCCACGCATCTTTAACTGTTTCAGTCTTGATATCCATGGATGGATAATGCACAGCCTGCTGAAACACTTGACATTTTTGTCATATCTTCTGTTTTTGTAGAAAATAGAATCAGACAATTTTCCTCCCCTTGATTGAGGCTTAGCTCTGACTCGGTCGTTATCTGAAAAAGCAGTGCTTGGTTAAATATTGATGCCATGAGAGAAGCCATTCTTTGTCAGGGATTATGAATTATTACACAAAGATAATGAATCAGGGGAACAATGCCGATTGCTCCTAAATAGAGAGATTAGTTTACCAAAGGTCTGGTTGGATGGAAATTGTGCTTTCATCCCTTTTAAAAGAATTTTGCATGCAAATCGTCAGAAGATTAACTTAAGAATGACTGCCATGGGGAACAGCAAGTTTTGAATCAGGAAACCAGCTAAAGCCCAGCTGAACTGCATGATTATGTGTCAGAGAAGACACTGGGCTAACAGCCAGGCCGAACAAATGATGAATAGCTAATAACCTGAGATACATGAATGAGTAGTTTTTGTTTGTTTGTTCCATCAACACATGAGAGTATCAACATAGGGGGAGAAAAAGCTTCACAAAGTCTCATTTTGTAAACGTAGCCCTATATACGTTTCTGGGGATCGCGAATTATGTAGCTAGAAGTACGTTTAGCTGCATTTTGCCTTTAAAACGAACGCTACAGGGTGGTATGATGGCGTTCCTCTTCACGATTACCAGCTGACCGCTTACCTCCGTATGGACGGCTTTCCCGCTGTTACCAGTTTGTCTAATTAGCTCGCCATGTACATCGGCGGACTTGAGGAGTTGATCACGACAACGATATTCGAATCCGACAAAGAATGGTTCCAGAAAGCGAGTAAGACAAAAGTGAGAAGTGGGCGTGCGGGTCAATCGATACTTTTGAAAACACTATTGGTTGGTTTCAGGGAAAAAGTGTGGGTCAGTCTATCGGTCAGTCAGTCAGTCGGCCTCTGGTGGATTTACGCGAGAACAGCAGGTGCGAATGGCACTCGCGAGAGAAATTTGAGATCTAAAAAAGCATACACAATGTCATCTAGTGGATTCGCGAAAACTAAAAACGTAACTCCTGGGACGTATTTGGCGCTCTCCAGAAATGTATGTAGTGGTGTTTTTTCTGAATAAGCCTGGGTTGAAAAGCTAACTTTGTCAGATATTTTGCAGCATAGGTCTCAATCTCGATTCCTGGAGGGCCACAGCTCTGCACAGTTTTGCTTCAACCCTAATCAAACACAGCTGATGCCACTAATCAATGTGTTCAAGACTCTTTTGAACACATTGATTATTTGGATCAGCTGTGTTTGATTAGAGTTGGGGCAAAACTGTGCAGAGTGCGGCCCTCCAGGAATCAAGTTTGAGATCTTCTACATGATGTTCTACAGTATCATCTCTGCAATGAAGGCAAATAAATGATTATTATGACAAGTTATTTATATGCGTGTTGAAATACAGTACATTCTTGTGTCCTATCTTAAAAGAATAGTCATACAAAAAAAAATATTTACTGATAAGTTACTCTCCCTTAAGCCATCAAAGATAAACTATAGGTGACTTTTTGCTTCAGTAGAATATTAAGGAAGAATTTTAGCCAAATTGTGTGAAATTGTGTTGTTTTTTCCTAGTCAAAAATAATTAACACACATGACTCAGGGATATGGTGGTCTAATGAAGCTCACATTCATTTTATGAATCGCTAAAGTCCCAGCTATGATTAAAAAAAAAAGTCATCTACACTTTTGATGGCTTTAGGAAAAGTCACTTATCCTTTTTGGGTAAACCTTCCCTTTGGAATTTGGAGAACTATATTGCTCACTCTTAGAAATAAAGGTAGGAGTGCTGTCACTGGGAGCTGTCACTAGCTTGTTAGAAGGTAGACGTTTGTACCAGAATGGTCCACGTTCTTAAAGGTACATCTTAGTACCAAAAATGTATAAAAGTGTTGTTTTTGAAAGGGCACCTCCACATGGACAACTCTCGTAGTTTATTTCTGAGAGTGCAGGTTGATCTCAATTAGAGATGGTCTTGAATGCCTATGTTGCAAATATGGTCATTGAATGAACTGACTTTCCTTGAAAATGGACTTTGCCATTGGCAAACATGACAAGGTTCATGAAGCGGTTTGAAACAGTTGTTATATTTGTAGTTCTGTTTGTTGATGCTTCAGGCACACAAATTACTCTGTGTTCAGCTTCCAGAATTATATCCATTCTTTTTAAGATCCAGCCAACACGGTCCCATGAAACGATACACATTCCTGTTCTTAACCTCCCTATATATAAATATTTCACCATCTTTCTCTTTCTCTCTCTCTCTTCACAGGAATATCTCTGGCCCAGGTAATGACCTGCATCAGGATTCATTTTATAATATGCAAGCCTCGCAATCCTCAAAATCTTGGAGCAGCCACTTAGACCACAGGTGCGCAAGGAGCCTCCGGTCGGGTGGTCCAAGCCAAAGTCCTCCTGCTCCATACCGACCCTGCTCTATCCCAATCATCCCCTCTGTCCACTCCTACCAGGATGAGGTCTCGTGTATGCAAACCGCCCCCACTGATGGAAGCAGTCACTCTAGTCCTCTTGAGGGAACAGCGAATACTGCAGCTGTCCATCAACCGTCCATCCGAGCGGCTGGTAGACGGGAAGAAGTGGTTTCGCTACTGGACGAGGCTCAGGAGCAGCTTCGAGTTCTGGCACATGCCCAGAGGAAACAGGAGGACCTCAGTAGCTCCGTCCCTCAGGGGGCCAAAGAAACTGTGTGCATCCTTTTAGCAAATGGGGGTGGACAAGGGGGAGTGGCCTCTTTTGGGCCAACGGAAACTCAGTTGGTGAGCCCAAGAGACACACACAAAGATGCCACAAAGCCTGGCCAATGAGAAGCGGCGGATAGGACTAACCACAAACGTCCAGTGTCTTAGGGCTTCACAAAGCTCTGCCAAAATTGGGATATCACTGAAACCTACTGTACCATCGAATTTCTGAGGACCTGCTGTTGGTAGAAGTGTGGGGAGAGTTGACAGTCTGGAACATGTGAAAAGATAATTTATTTATATGCATTTATTTAAGGAGAACTTCTACTTAGAAAAAGAAACCAAATAGTCTGTCATCTCCATGGTGTTTTTAACTGTATAAAATATACATAAATATATATAAATGGATATAAATATATGAATTCAAACTGGTGACCAAGTACAAAAAAGGAATATGGGAATGAGAAACTTTCTTTTGTAATGTATCAGCTCCACATCCTTAAAGACTAAATACTCAGTGGTTTAAAAAAAATATTATATAAAAAAAGAGGAGTTTTTCCACTCGTTTCACACATTTCCAGCCAAGCTAAGCTTGTCCAACACACAATCTTGTGTTTTGCACCTGCAGCAGCTGTGTTTACTATCACCGTCCCAGTCACTGTCCTCTACCCTGCCAAGGAATATGGCTCCATCTGCCTTTGAAAACCGTGGAACGTGGATTACAATTGGACTAAACTTCTAAACGCTAATCGTATCCAGGCATGAGGTAACTGATAGTTAAGCACTGCCTCCAAGACATCGATTGGAAGAAATTGGTGTGTCTGTCTGTTTGTGGAGCAATCTGCGTTTCGTTTTCTGTGCCTCGGTACGTTCACTCATTCATTTTGGTTGGGATGGGAGGAAAGATAAGCTGACGGAACAGAGCACTTTGTACTGCGCACCACCTGAGATGCACAAACAGAATGTTGTCGCCTCTCTGGGTGGACCGAGGAGATTCCTGCATGGGATATTAGAGGGCAGGTTCGGCCAACACACGAAGCTTCTGTTTTTTGTTTTTCTTATAGGATTGTCTGCTGCTTTCTGGGAAAGTGGGTGGAAGCAGCATTCACTATCAGTCTGTATGCTACCTTTGGATTGGGACATAATATGTCTGTGAATTAACAACCAAATGTGGAAAGAAAGAAAAATTAACAATGAATCTTTTGTGAAACTGTTTCTTTGTTTACAATGTTTTATTTTTATTTTTATTTTCTGACCCCACACTCACACATTTGTGCATGTTGATGGTATTGTTTTGCAGAATCAAGCCATGATAGTTAATGACACCTAGAACAGTTTACAGAAAAGCCCCACCAAAATGTAACTGACATGAATCTAATGATTTCAACCCAAAAACTAACAGAAAACAACATGAGTGGTCTGCTGAGTTTTATAGATCAGTCGTAAATGACCAGCTTCTGAGAAATGCTCAATGGCTGCATTATATCTGATTTACTTTTCTTACATGCTGTTGTTCGTCCACGAGAATTATTTAAGACCTGACCGCTGCAGTTCAGTTTTAAATCCCTCTTCGCATTTAATGTTGCATTTGTCCTCCATCACAGGTTGTGTTCACCATGCCGGTCGTAACTCAAGGCCAAAATGAAATGAAATATCTCCCGGTAAGAGAAAGCAAAGTTAAAGGTTAGCCTGAGGCAGAAAGTAGCTATAAGGGCAGACAGATAAGGCTCTCACTAGATCTTATAACATCTTCCTCTGGCTAAAAGCACTGACCTCATCAGGGAATCACAGTGTGGTGGCATGTCAATCAAATACTGTATGCCAAAACACCCGTACCAATGTGTAATTGTGGATCATAAATGACAATATTACGGGAAGGGAGATTTAGATTTTAAATGCGGTTATGTTATCAAAATGTTTTAATGGAAACTGGTATTTTGATAAGAATGTTGCTGACCATTGAATTTCATAGTGTTTTGTTTCCTACTGTTGGGGTCAAAGTTTACTCAGAACAGATCACCGTTCATCAGAGTAAACAATGCCACAGTTTTAATTTTTGAGTGAACAATCCCTTTAAGAGTAAGAGGTCTTTTTTTACTTTGTGACATTTTTAAAAAATTAACATAGTCTGATTATTCACCTTTTTAAGCTTTGTGTATGCATGTACAGTAGTTTTATCCATTTATTTTTACATGCAACAAAAATGATGCCATATTACTAGGTGGTCTATAAAACGGCAGACTCATTCATATCCAGGCCATGGCAACAGATACAGAAATTGTTCTTCACCTGTTATTGTTCACTTTCAGTTGAAACAGTTTGGAAAATGTTTAGTTTGAGCTGGACCATATTTTGTACACTGGTGCTTAAGTATATTAAATTATGTTTCTGCACAGTAACTGCAATGTATGGTACTTTATGCTGTCATTATTTCACAATGTGACTTGATGAATTTATTACAGAAGACAGAGATATATTGCAAGATATGTTCGGACAGAATGTGGAACTACATGCAACTGTGCGAGAGGGTTGAACACGAGCACAACTGAAACTTCATGGTTCTGTATAACAGCCCCTTTGACGTACTTTAATGTGCAATTTCAAAAATGAAAAATGAAAATTTTGTTCATTCTTGTATGTGAGAAACTGCATTATTGCCCTCCCTATTGAAATAGTTTTTCTTTTAATTTAGTTCATTTTTTTATTTTTTCAATAAAGATGAATCTTCAGTGTTGAATATTGTTAAAATGAGTGTTTTTTTGTTAACTAAATGCATTTTTAGCAAATATAAATCCAGATTTAAAGCTGCAAGCAGCGATGAAAGGGACCTCTCACCCAGGCTCACCGCCACCCTGTGGCCTTACGATGACAAAGGACAGTGGACAATATTAATTTAAGCTGATACATATTTAAAAATCTGAGAAAATAACAGATTTATGCCAAACTTCATTCTGTCAGCAGGTGGTGCTATGACTGTGACTGTGTGTTGGCATGTAGATGTCTTCAAAAGAGCAATCTTATCAAACCTGTGAATTTTTAGGCAGATCAGACATTGTTTGACTGAGTTATGAGCACTTCTTCCTCCATGGCGAAACACTGAAATTTGTCAGTCCGCCACAGACACACCCTTTGACGAAAACTATAGATCTTTACAATTTAGCATCACAAAGGCCTTTGGATTAAAGTAACAGAACGTGGATTCGATCTGATAAAATTTGTAGGAGAAGTTTACTACACTGTAAAACATGACTGTTGCCAATAGGTGGCGCTATAACTGTAACTGGATATTGACATGCAAACGTGTCCAGGTTAGGACTCTTATCAAACGTGTGGAATTTGAGGCAGATCAGACAATGCATGCCTGAGTTATAACAACTTCTTCGCCACACCTACTTCTGAAACCCATAACAAATATGCATTTTTGCCATTTCTGGGTCGTGTGCAAAGTTTTGTGAGTTTTTGGGCATGTTTAGACCCTAAAAATCATGAATCATTATAGAAAAGAAGAAAGGAAGAAGAAGAAGAAGAAACGGTGCAATTCCAGTAGGGCCTACACACCGTTTCGGTGCTTAGTCCCTAAGTAAAGTTGCAAGCAGCGATAAAAGGGACCTCGCACCCAAGCCTACCGCCACCCGGTAACCTTAAAAGGACTGAGAACAGTGGACAAGAATAGTTTGAGCTGATAAATATTTTAAAAACCTGAGAAAACCACAGATTTATGCCAAACTTCCTTCTTTCAGCAGGTGGCGTGAATATTCCGGCAGATCGGACATTGTTTGGCTGAGTTATGAGTACCTCCTTTTCCATTGTGAACCACTGACCACCACGGACACGCCTTTTGACAAAATCTCTAGATCTTCACCATATAAACTCTCTAAAGCCTTAAGGCATCACCACCAAAATTTGGTGCTGATATGGTGAAATATGAAGGAGCACTTTGTTGCACCATGACATATACTGTTGCCAGCAGGTGGTGCTATGACTGAACCTGAATATTGGTATGCAAACGTGTTTAGGTCAAGACTCGTTCCAAACGTTTATATTTTGAGGCAGATCAAACAATGCATGCATGAGTTATATCAACTTCCTGTTTTGTGACGAAACATCAAAGTTTTTTCAAGGCCGTCACGGACACGTCCTTCAATGAAAACTCTAGATCTTCGCAATTTAGATGGCTTTTAGAAGACAATTTCCAATTTTGGTGTTGATAAAACCCCTAAGAGAAGTTTGTTAAAATACAATCTTTGGAATTGGCAAAAACTGCACTTTCTTGGCAGAGGAGGTTAAAAATATCCGACTTCCTGTTGGGTTTGAGATTTTGTTTAGACCGTCATATTGGGGTGATTTTTTTTTTTTTTTTTCAATTTAACAGCATGAAAAACGGTGGACCAACTGGAGTGGTTTTGAGAACGACCGCAACTTGCGGTCTCCCCGCCCACCGAATTGATTGACAGCTGTGTATTAATATGTCTCCTTAGTAACGCGTATAAACATATCAACAAGACAGGACTTGTGCAAAGCAGCCGGGAATAAAAAGTCTGTTCAGTTAGCTAAGGTCATCAATCATCATCAAATGTAATCAAGAGTGAGTTTCACAAGTTTAACACGTGTTTAAAGCGATTTACTTCAGCTTTACTTCATCAGCACAGCCACGTGTCAGGACAATTATAAAAGAAGACGCTTCGATTCCGGTTTATGGACATTAAATCAGGTTTATTTTGTACATTAACATAACAGATATCCATACAGCAGTGGAGATTAGTGTGTATCCAGTCACATTTGCTTGCAAAAAGAGTGCAAAGCTCAACGCGCGTGCTTTCTGTCTGTCTGTCTGTCTGTCTGTCTGTCTGTGTGTGTGTGTGTGTGTGTGTGTGTGTGTGTGTGTGTGTGTGTGTGCGTGCGTGAACTACCTTTACGTCTGTCTGTTGTCTGATGCAGCCGAGGGCAGAGATTGAGGCACGTGGGAACGGTGGGCGGGGAGGACTAACCTTAAAGACCCAGTACCAAAAACAGCAACAATCTGTTTAGAGCTATAATACACAGACTTTAGACAGCTCTAATCAATAATGTGATGGGTGTTTTGAGCTGACACTTTACAGACAAATTCTGTTGACACAATAAAAAACTTTTATTAAATATAAAAAAGGGGTAAAACGGGCCCTTTAATCACTGTTAGGCATTTGCCTATTTTTATATATTAATTGTTTAGTACAGGTAGCCTATATATAACCGAAAGTGCTCTGTCATGCCATCTCAGCACATTATTGATGAGAGGATAAGAGATAAGATAAGAGGAGGCAAGTACATCCTGCTAGTACACAGTTTGACAGTGGTAGTGATTAATGTTCACAAAATGTAAGATTTCATATATTTAAAGCAATAAAAAGCTGATGCAAGACCTAAACACAAGACGAAAAGTGGGTTTATCGCCTCAACATTCAATAAAAGTGAATTATAAAACAACAACAATGAAAAATGTGCAAGCTATCTATATGTAGTGATGATCAAATTATAGAACAATGTACAATTTCTTGTATTTTCTATTCACTCCTTAGTCCTATTTGATGTTAGGGATATTTTCATGAGGTATGCATAAACTGAAGCGCTTCTAAAAACATGTTTGTTTGAAAAGGAAAAATGATCATGATTAGAGAAAACTTTAAGACACCTGTCAGTTAGTCTGCACCTGGTGGTAATTTCCTTAAAGGGGTAGTACAGAGTGTATGTTTAAGGCTTTGTTGTGTTTATAAGATGCAAAGCAATGTGTGCTCATGCTTCATTTGTACAAAAAAAATCGAATTATTTTTTATATATCTTACTTTGTGGGCGCCACAGTGGCGTAGTGAGTAGCACGTTCGCCTCACAGCAAGAAGGTCGCTGGTTCAAGCCCCGGCTGGGTCAGTTGGCATTTCTGTGTGGAGTTTGCATGTTCTCCCCGTGGTTGCGTGGGTTTCCTCTGGGTGCTCCGGTTTCCCCCACAAGTCCAAAGATATGCGGTACAGGTGAATTGGGTAGGCTAAATTGTCCGTAGTGTATGAGTGTGAATGTGTGTGTGTGGATGTTTCCCAGGGATGGGTTGCGGCTGGAAGGGCATCCACTGCGTAAAAAATATGCTGGATAAGTTGGCGGTTGATTCCGCTGTGGCGACCCCGGATTAATAAAGGGAGTAAGCCGACAAGAAAATGAATGAATGAATGATCTTACTTTGATTATATATATATATTAAATATCATATTTCCTAGTTCCTCTGAAAGCCCTCCTTCAAGAGTCTCTGATTGGTCATCTAACATAACGGCAACGTCATGCCTCTGCTAGCACACACTTTGCCTCTGCTATGTAAATATTGTTAGTCAGTGTAACTCTAAATGACCTCTCTCAAATGCTAGTTTTATATTTTTTTATAATTCTCTGGAACATGATTAAAAATAAACTGTGAACACTTCTGTCTTTGTGTCGTGTTGTGTCCTTTGGAAGCCCAAATACAGAAACAGAACAAGCTCTGTGGATAAGCAGTGTTTGGACAGCAATAGCTATTTTTGCTATAACATTACAGCGCCTCCTTTGCTGCGTGGGTTGTATGCACGTAACCTGAAGGGTTTATGACATCATTAACCTGGATGTATTTTTTGTAGTCCCCAAACTTTGTTCGCTGTAGGCTTTGCTAAGCTAACTCTGTAAAAGCCAATGTCTCCCTTTGCATATTACTTTGAGCATATTACATTCAGAGATGTTGTTTATGTTCACACAGCTACGTTACACATCAACTAAAGTTTAAAATATGATATCGTTGTGGACCACCCCTTTAATTATCTGACAAATCTTATTTAACTGCATGGCAGCCAAACTTTCCAGCCTTCACTGACTTTACAAGATGGTGATTTTTTTTCTAAAGTGACTGAAACACTTCTACAGCAGATTGTCCAGATGAAGGCCAAAGGGAATATCCTTTCTATCATAGCAGTTTTATGCTTTAGTGATGAAAGCAGGTTAAATTTAATTGGGTCCAATGGGAAACATTATGCTCATAATCAAACTGGGGAAAGACTGAACTGAAAGTGTGTATTAGAGAAAGGTGTCAGTTTTCATGCAGGACAGTCTTATCCTGGCCACAGATGGGCTCAAGTCATTCAAAACAAGAGCCTAGACTGTAAGGAAAAATCTGTAATTTTACGGTTAATTACAAAAAAAATCTATAAAAAAACATAAAATAACATCCGTTAAATTACAGAAATTTACTGTAAAATAACGGATATTGAATTACAGAATTTTACGAGAGATTGAAATTTAAGGAAATTTCTGTATTTTAATATCCGTTATTTTACAGTATATTTCTGTAATTTAATGTCCGTTATTTTACGGTATATTTCTGTAATTTAACAGTCGTTATTTTGAGGGGGGTTTTCGGCACCCCAGCTAAATAAAATTGTGGATTTTTTTACAGTGTATACTTACTACTAAATTTTGAGGGCTGCATTTTAAATAAATTTGAGTTGGTCTTTTTTGTGTGTCCTCTAATTTTGATCACACTATTTCCAACAAAATAAAAGGTTTTTGTGGAAGCCCCTTAGTTGTTTTGTTAAACATGTTTTAACTAGCATGGTAAAACCTTGAAACTAAAAGGTAAATGATTTGTTTAACATTGAAACATGAAGTTAACATTTTTTCTGAGGTGAGAAAATCAACTGTTAATGAGTGTGTATACATTGTTCTATATTTTATATTTCAGCATATTAAGCAGTATGTGAAATGTAACAGGTTGTGGGTTTTTATTCACACATGAGGCCTGTTTCTCAAAGGACATCTCTTTTTCAGAACACAAACACAAACTTTTTTTTTAACACTACAGGCCACCACCCAAGAAATATCACCTGGGAAATGGGAATGATCCAAGAGGATTGAAGAATAAATTAGAATTGTGTAAGCTGGAGGAGTTTTACCGTTCCAGGATTTCTTAAAATACTGAAGATAAAATAGGCTTATCCTTGGGGGAATAAGCTTTGGTTTCTCCAGCTCGATGAAAACAAACCAATCCCAAGATCTACAGAAACTACTTTAATGACATGTTTTCAGATTCACATGAGCAGGTGATCAGGTTTCCATTTCAACAGCCTTGAACAGTCCATGAAGTGTTACTGAACCACAAGAGAGCCCATGCTGACTAAAGAAACTGAGATTCAGGCAATACCCATGCAGAGTGTGATTACAGTCTGAAACATGAAGCTGCCACGAAGGTCAAACAGTGACTACCTTCAAGGAAAATCCTTAGTGTACCAGCTGAAGAAACTGTAAAGGGATGGTTTTGTTGACAAGAGCATAACCTTGATGTGGGTGTTTCAGAATTTATATCCTGGCTGAATATCAAAACATGCACTTGTCACTTACAGAAACTGCACAGCAGACCACCAAACAGAATGGAGCTGCACTGTTGATATATTTCAGCGTAATGTGTGTCAAAAGGGTTGCGGATAAACTGGGACTAATCAGAGTTTAATCAATGCATCTTTTCAATTCAGTCACCATTAAGTGTTCAATTCAAATGTCTGGAAAATCGCAGACCACTTAAGGGAAACTGAGCATCTACGTCAGCGATTGGCAATTTTTAGAACAATGCTTGCATGCCGAGGGGTAGTCACTGGCACACAAGTGATGATAAGATGGATTCATGCTAACTGCATTTTAATCAATTGTTTATTTTAGAAGAGTTTATTATATCTGAAAATTAGATGGTTTCTTGTAGCAACCATTCCTAATATACCTACAGTATATCATAGGGACTTTTCATTTTGTATTAGCTTATCTGGGTGCTTCTGGTGAACTACATGGCATTATAAACTCACCATGTTTAAGTTAACTGTTGCCTGATTGAGACACAATATAAAAAGGGTCTCACATCGGATAAGAAGCACTGAAATAAATTCCAGTTTTCTGCACCCTGTCTTTAAAATATGAGCATTTACCAAAGTACTTTCAATGCTTATGTAACCAATTTTAACGATATAAATGTGAATTACAGTAAAATAATAGCTGCTACTAGTAATGAAATTTGGACCAAAATCAGAAGATACCGGATTCGACAGGAGCCACGGCACTGAGCAACAATAATGAGACAGACACACTAACTGTTGAGTAAACACTCGTATATTGTTTAAAATTGACAAAGTCAATTGTTTGGTTTGTACAAGATATGAAATAATCCCAAAGATGTAGAAAAAAATTAGTTCTGTGCACACTAGTAAATAAAAGAATGTCTGTTGGCCCTTAAACCAAAATAAAATCTGTGTCCGATGTGTCTGTTGTAAGATCTCTGCAGTTCACCTTATTCCAAGGATGCTTGAAATGTAAGTAATATGTGCGTGTAAATCGGGAAATCTGTGCTGGATTTTCCTCAGGGGACTTGGCTCGCCATCGATCTCAGCAATGTGTTGACAACGTCCGTCCTAAAAAAAAAACTGACCGTTACTCCATGTATATTGAATTGCAACACGGCGATGTTGGACCTCGTGCAACTTTCCAGATGAAAGGTAAGTGATTAGCCAACGTAAAATCTCTCCTTTATTCCATTCGTTCAGTGAAATGTGCTCAGACTCTTTCGTTTTCTGTTTTCTGGGCGATGCCAATATTTTTGTTTCCGATCCAATACCAATTATTTCAAGACA
The DNA here is from genome assembly GCA_903798035.1 of Danio albolineatus. Taxonomy (NCBI): domain Eukaryota; kingdom Metazoa; phylum Chordata; class Actinopteri; order Cypriniformes; family Danionidae; genus Danio; species Danio albolineatus. The sequence continues at coordinate 4,161,580 of CAIGQQ010031933.1, forward strand.
AGTATCATCGATATCGATACCGATACCAATACTTTTTTTTCTTTATGCTCATCACCTTTTATATTATTATTATTATTATTATTATTATTATTATTATTATTATTATTATTATTATTATTATTATTAGACACAAGGCACATGATTTAATAAAATTACAGAACTATATTTGGCTAAATAGCACCAAATACAACGAAAAATAATACACTGCACAATTGTTTAATTAAAAAATATATATGTTTTATTTAATGAAACAAATGCTTGTTGACGCTCTCCCTGAGACTATTTTTCTTTTACTGATCAAAATATTTTGTTTTTGAAAAGTAAAATATAATAAAACAAATAGTTTCTTAACAAAAAAAATCCTTGACAACAGTCAATAGATTGCCTGTGGCGAACGGCTTTGTGACAAGTATCATTATTTACTGGAGTAAAATAACTCCAGATTATGTTTTGTTTACATTCAGTCATGATGACCACAGCTCCGCTCGAGTGTTACAATCTGCACTGTGTGTGTGTGGTGTCTGTACTACTGTGCCGTGAGCTAACGCTGACCTATCAGCGGAGATACAGCAGAGGAATATTATAGATCCCATTCGTGTTCCTATTTAAGTAAATATGTATATAATATGTGGTGCTATAATTATTGTGATATTCTAAAATCTCTGATCCCTCAGTAAGAAAACCCCCAGAAAAGATCAATACTTTTACTTAAAGATCGATCCTTTTGATACATTTCCAGCATCGAAAATATCGAAACTTCAGGATCAATCCGCCCATCCCTACTGGCTATGATTAGGAAGAACCGGAAGGACAACCTCCCGCACTTCATCTCTATGCCGACCGGAACGTGACCTGCATAATCTCTGATTGGCTGCTGAGATTACCTAAACCCACATGGGACTACGTGAACTTTGTGGTGCATTAACTATAATAAGAGAGCAAAATAAAAATAATAATGTGCCAATTTGAATGAATAAAATTAAAGAAAATAAACAATCTCTTTCTCTTTTTTTCCTTTAAATGAACTCAATTAATATTATTTTATTAATGTGTTTTTTATGCCTGACTACACTTAACTGCTGCTCCTGATTCCAACAGTGCAACACAGGCTCATTGTGCATATGTGCGCAGGTCTACATTTCTGGAGACCTCAAAATATTTACACGGAGGTACGTCTGGCTACATTTTGTTTGTAGAAAGAACGCTATTGGGTTGTATGACACCGCCGAAAGCTTCTGTTCCTTTTCGCACTACAGATGATGACTTTTTCTGGTGTTACCAGTTTGCCCAGCAGCTTGCCAGATATGTCGATGGACTCGGGATGTGGAGTGGACCATAATGACGGGGTTTGAGTTCAGAGAAGTACAGTTTCAGAAAACAGGTAAAACAAAATCAAAAAAATAAATAAATAAACAACACTGAAAAGGTGGTAAAATCTGAAAACATGGTAAAATCATGCAACCGTGGCTTCTGGTGGATTTACACAAGAAGAGGATGCACAAATGGCATGTACAGAAAGAAAATGAGATCATCAAAAATTGTACACAGTGGCCTCTGATGGATTCCACAATGAGCCTGGGCTGCGTTTATGTCTAAATGGCCTTTCAACTTGTTTTATGCTTGAACAAATAAATGAATGCTTAGGTCTATTTAACTGACTGTATTTTCATTAAATGGCATTATAGATGCTGTAAACGAAACCATATGAAATGAGAGATTGTCAATATTTCACTGAAAGATTTTTGGTGGCTGAAAAATTGTCTCAATGTCTCATTTTAGTCATGAGCTATATAGCAAAGCCAAACTCTCCAAAAAGGAAACTACCTCACTCAACTGAACTGAACCCTGTCAGGTTGTGGAGTCTTTCTGCAGTAGTGTGTCCATTTACATTTTGAATTGATGTACATTACATCCTCTCATCCTCTCATGCGCAGAAAAACGATGCCAGTCAACCATTGACTGTCTGTTCAATGTGTTTAAGTGCAACATCCAGATGCACACAATGCCAAAGTTGGCTTTTAAGCTGCATGGGAAAGCCAAAATGTTAGTAGCACCACAAGTAGAGTGAAAAAGTATCACTTAACTGTACCATTACTGAACCGTAAATGCATATCTTCAACACTCAGAGAATGTTGGCCATTTGAGCATCTTGAATCAGTGCTCGTTCTCTCACAAGCACAGAATGTTCTTGCCAGTCAGCAATCAGCTCTAGTCTTTTGCAGTGCATTCAAAAGCAACATTGCCCAGATACACCAAATGCCAAAATCTGCCGCTGACACTTGTTTTTTGAAGACCGCAAATCAAATTACACAAAATTATCCTTGCAACCAACTGGATAAGTACACTGGTCATCTAGTCTCTCACCACTTCAACTGATTTTGGCTGAATTAACTTGTGAGCCTTCCTCAATCTTCTCATGCAGGTGCAGCACAATTATACCAGTTGGCTATTGACTCTTTGTGGTGTGCTCTAGCTCAACATTTTAGCCCAGATGCATGCAATGCCACCGTTGGCTTTCAGCACTGCTAGTTCTTTGATGACTGCCAGTGAGTTGACTTCCTGGAGTCATAAGCTTCACGGGAAAGCCAAAACCCCTAAAACAGAACATCATCACTCAACTGAACACACAGAACAGATGAATTATTCTTGCACTGGACAAGTTAACTGGTGATGGTCATGTAATTCTCAATTCTGGTCCTTGCAGCCTTTCACTCTGCACATTCAAGTGCTCTGTGAAGTTTACATCTCAAGATATGCTGCCAAGATTCCAGTTCAAAAGAAATGTTCAATTCAAAGAGTATTAAAGTGCATGAGCTGTGACTTTCATGCAAATCTCATGGTTATGGTCAAATAACCCTTCACACTCCTATAATAATTTCACAGCTGCAGACAGTGCAATGCAAATCTTTGTTTTTAAAATCAAAGTAAACTTTAGTCAGTTTCCTCTGTGCAGGATCCAGGGGGTAGAGAGCAGTGAACACTGTGTAGCAAACACGTCAAACGGAAAACAGTTCCTTCATTGAGCTTTCTCTAATTAGCTAGTTATCTAAATCAGGTGTCTTAAACGAGAGAGAAATGCGAAATGTGCAGAGCAGGGGGTCGCATGGACCACAACTGAGATTCACTGATCCCTGACCATCAATGACCATCTGCCAGTTTTGTTTTATTTTTCTGAGATCCATACAACCAGCATTAGTTGGAACACCACTGTAGATTTTGACTAAGCAAGTTAAATTTGCATCCGTCCACTCAAACAGGCACAGATGCACTGGCTGTCAAATGTTAGATAGGAATGTTTACAAGGCCATTGGCATGTTTGGACATGAGACACGCCACTACTCTTTTTAAAGGACATCCTGGGATTTTTAATGACCAAAGAGAGTTAGGAGCTCAGTTCAAGTGACAGTGCTCTCTGATAGTGTAAAATCCCCATCACCATATTGGGGCATTAGGACCCATACAGACACATATGAGCACCTCGTTGGTCTCACTAGCACTTCTTCCAGTAGCAGCCAAGTTCACCCTTGTGGTCTGCCATCCAGGTACTAACCAGACACACCCTGCAACCCTTCAGTGGACAACCATGTAAAGGCTGCACAGGGTGAGCTGCCAGCTAGTTATTGTGGTTAGTTCTGTTGCATCAGTAGTCATACCATGTCAGTTGATTTTACATTTATATTTATTTAGCAGGCACCACAGTGGCGTAGTGAGTAGCACGTTCGCCTCACAGCAAGAAGGTCGTTGGTTCGAGCCCCGACTGGGTCAGTTAGCATTTCTGTGTGGAGTTTGCATGTTCTCCCCGTGGGGGTGTAGGTTTCCTCTGGGTGCTCCGGTTTCCCCCACAAGTCCAAAGACATGTGGTATAGGTGAATTAGGTAATCTAAATTGTCCGTAGTGGTTCATTACACTGTGGCGACCCCGGATTAATAAATGGACTAAGCTGACAAGAAAATGAATAAATGAAGCAGGTGCTTTTTTTCTAAAGTCAACAGAAAAGATGTAGACTGAATTACAAGCCTTGATAAGTTTAGCATTGTGCACTTTTTATTTAGCAAACAGAGATAAAGAATTGTGTGTTATATTGGCGGAGGATTAAGCATTAACAGAACAGATGCATCTACAGCAGTTTTTTAAAAATGGTTAAAGAATCAGCTGCTGGCACAGTTGTAGACAAATCATGCCACAAGCAGGGAACAACACAGGTGAAAATACTTGCAACTGACTTCATGCACCTTTGGGATGGCACCACAAAGCAACATTTGGTTGGCAGAACTCAAAGTCCTGCCAGGCACATAAGCCTGAAATAGTAAGCCTACTATTTAGTTGACTGAGCATGTTGAATCTGTCCATCTTCTCACATAGGCGCAGAACGTATTTGCTAGTTAGCCACTGGCTGTAAACATTGCGGTGTGTTCACATTTTATCCCAGACTCTCATGATGCCACAGTTGGCTTTCTGCCCTGGTAGGTCTTTGATGATTTCAAATCAAATGAGACAATTTCTCTTTGCAACCCAGTGGATAAGTAAACGGGTTATTTAAAAGCCCTGACCATCATTGAGCATCTGTCAGCATACTGTAGTTTTTGTGGAGAGTTCTTTAATGTGGACAGCTTTTTGGCTGATGGAGCTTGTTTAATCAGTGCCCTTCAGTGTGAGAGCGCGATCTCTGATTGAATATGACTTTATGGAGAAAACAGCATCATTATTTTGGTAGGTGTATTTTGTAGGTCTCTTGGTAAAATCTGTTGACTTTAGCAATTTAACAATTGCACAATCTGCTTATGGAGTCACATTGAAATCTCTATAAGGATATTACCAATATCTGTGTGAAAACAGCATGACGCAATGAACCCCCTCTACAAAATAGACTGTGCATTCTGTATACATTTAATTAATTTTTATTGCCTTCTTCATTATATGTCTTTCTTCCAAAATAAATAAATAGTTTGCCAATGAATGTAGTTTTTGTGCGTCTAGAAACTTTTAGCCTAGATGCACTCAAATACCAGTCATCTGTTGGCACCTCTAGGTTTTTGATGTCAGTGTCTCATCTTAATGAGTTACAGAGATGTTGTTTGGTCTGTTATTTTGCTACTCTCAGAATAACACCGTACTTAAATAACATGTTACCCCAAGCAATATTTGAATATGAGAATCTCTGCAGAAGTAATCATTGGAACACATATATATATAAAAATAAAAAAAAGGTTTCCGTTTGGCACACAATGTCTTTAACATTTCACACGCAAAAAAAACAATAAAAACAGCAGTCAACAACACATCATTAAAGAAAGAGATGCACTCAAGTCATCACCATGTAACTCAAAGAAAACAATGCCAGTGGAAATAAAGTTCTAAAGAGAAAAAAAACAATAAGACTAATTTGCATGATTTATTCACGCTGTGGTGTATGCTAGAAACAAGTCCAGCATCCAGCGCTGTATTATACATTTATCCATTAGCCTGATTCTGACAATATATCCATAGCATCGCAATTAAATTTGTTTTCTATTATTCTTAGTGAGCTGACATTAGGGTAACTGCACATGCTTTGTCTTTAAATTTTAGTTTTATCACAACAGTCACACATTTTATAATGCTGAATTGTCTAATTGAGAATAACATTTGATAAAAAAAACAACAACAAAAAACCTCTCAGTTGAGAACTAGATCAAACTTTTTTATATAAATTTGACCAGTATCATCAGAACAAATGCTTCTGTAACAACATGAAGACTAGAAAAACAGATTTATGTAAAACCAAATGTTTATTGAACTCGTGGAAAAGTCATATTAGAACTGGTTAAGTATAAAGTTTGTAAGAATATGGATGATGATACTGTTGGTCAATGTCTTTGTTACCAGGCGCTAATTTGCAGAAGATGCCAATCGGAAAGTAGACAACCACACACGCATACAGGAGAACATAGGGGAGACAATGGAGATCCAGGAATGAGGAGTCAGGTACGTAAGTGTAGTATAGTCCTTATCCATAATGGAGACTGGAGACTTGTGGGAACTGAATGTGCTGACTGTAACAGACCTGGACCTTTCTATTTTTTGACAGTTGGACCTGGACATGTGCCGAACTCTGAAATGTTTTTAATGTGCTACCCAGAGCCAATCTAGGCTAATCTGGTCTACTGCCAGAAGACACAGACCCGATTAGCCAACAAAATTGATAAAAAGCATCCTATATTCTTATTTTGCTGACTTAAAATAAATGTCTAATCTAAGGCTGTAACTTATGATTCTATTTGTATTGAATTTTGTATTAATTTAATTTATTTTTTGACTTATCTAAAACTTATCTGCACTCTAAGTACTAATATGACAAAAAGTGCCATGAGAACAAATGTTTTATATGATACTTAATCTTGTTTTAATAAGTTAATTAGCTTTATATATATATATATATATA
>CAIGQQ010031933.1:4178000-4205679 GCA_903798035.1 Danio albolineatus
TGGGTAGCACATTCGCCTCACAGCAAGAAGGTCGCTGGTTCAAGCCCCGGCTGGGTCAGTTGGTACTTCTCTGTGGAGTTTGCATGTTCCAAAGATATGCGCTATAGGTGAATTGGGTAGGCTAAATTGTCCATAGTGTATGAGTTTGAATGAGTGTGTATGGGTGTTTCCAGATATGGGTTGCAGCTGGAAGGGCATCTGCTGTGTAAACTATATGCTGGATAAGTTGGCGGTTCATTCCGCTGTGGCGACCCCAGTTTAATAAAGGGACTAACCTAAAAAAGAAAATTAATGAATATATATACATATATTCATAATCAGTGTGAAACATATTATTATATTATTTAAGTATATTAATTTAGAATGTTCCTAATATTGACAAAATAATGAGAATTTCTTTAAATTCCCTGCAAATCAAAGTATGGAGCACCTATGTGGCCAGAGAGAACATAGTTTTAATGTTTTTTTTTTATTAAATTTTATTTTATTTTTGTTGTTATGTCTTTTTTATATATTTAAATACAAGCTGAATCAAACTAAACTTGTCCAAATTAGGCATCACGGTGGTGTAGTGAGTAGCACGATCGCCTCACAGCAAGAAGGTCTCTGGTTCGAGCCTGGACTGGGATAGTTGGCATTTTTGTGTGGAGTTGGCATGTTCTCCCCGTGCTGTCCATAGTGTATGAGTGTGAATGTGAGTGTATGGATGTTTCCAGAGATGGGTTGCAGCTGGAAGGGCATCTGCTGCATAAAACATATGCTGGATAAGTTGGCGGTTCATTCCGCTGTGGTGACCCTGGATTAATAAAGGGACTAAGCCAAGAAGAAAATGAATAAAAGAAAGAAACTTTCCAAATTATGACAAAATGATATATAGACATCGTGTAGTATAATATTATGAAAAATGTCTTGTTGGAGCAGTTCTTCTAAAGCCCTTCAGCTTCAGCAGCACAGCGGGTGGTGATCGCAGGTTTGCTTTTGATAGCTTTTGATCTCTGAACACCAGAGCAGCTGTAGTGGGCATTAAGATGGCTACTCTAAAATGAAGTGTTTTCACCATTTAAAGTGTTTCAGAGCTGAGCGCTTTACTGATCAACTGATTTCAGCACAGAGTCAGATGTGGACAAGGCATTTTTACTTTATGCAAAGACTTCCTTGACTGTATACTATATTATTTTGGATGATATTGATTAACAAGTGCTTTATTATTAGTAGTAGTAGAAGAAGTAATCATAGTAGTCATATAGTTTATTATATCAACAATTGCAGACATTTATTTGCAATATTTATTTTTACATGTTAAGTTCAAATACAGATATGATGCAGTATCTAATTGCAAAGGTAAAGTTTGAAACTCTTGTCTCATTTTGCTGACATAAAGCCAAAAGTTTTGGAGATTTTGTGGGGATGTCTTCTTAAACCCATAAATAAAAAAATACATAAAAGTTCCTCATTCAACAACTCTGTGCATTTAAAATAGAAGATGGAAAATATAGAAAGTGGCCTCTAAAGATGTTCTGTAATCTGAATCTGCGGACAAAATTACATGAAGTACAATAGAACAAACTAGTAAACGTAAATTATTTAACACCAGTGCTGAGTAATTAAAATATAATGTTCCTAATTAAATTCATAAAATCAAAAATGAGAAGGTCAGTGCAACTAAAGTGAAAATTTGATAAATCAGCATCTAATGATATTGTAATTTGACAATCTGGAGACATAAATTATCATTTAATAAGCAAATAAACAAAGGAACTTTTAGATGTTTTATTTTATTTTAGATGTTTGTATTCTAGATGTTTTATTACACCAAACAGCGCAAAAATGCATCAAAAACCAACAATATACAAAAAATAATAATAATAATCTATAGATCTCTTGAAATATTTATTTTGTTTGGATGATTCTAGAAACTTTCATGATTGTGTTGATATGAAATCGTGAAACATTTTTGTCACATTAAAAATTTCCTTCATTTTGTATCCTGAATTTTTTTGCGTAGGAAATTGAAAGTCTCATGGACAGGAAGGAAATCAATCAATACTTTTTTATTTCTTAAAAATATTTTATTTGGTTGTTTGTTTGCATATCACTGAGAAATTAAACATATAACAATTGCTTCATTCATTCATTCATTTTCTTTTCGGCTTAGTCCCTTTATTAATCCGGGGTCGCCACAGCGGAATGAACCGCCAACTTATCCGGCATTTGTTTTACGCAGCGGATGCCCTTCCAGCCACAACCCATCTCTGGGAAAATAACAATTGCTTATAAAAGTTAAATGGTAACAATGAACTTCAGTAACTAGTAGCCGTTGGGCTTAAATGAGTTAATAACTATAAATAATTATAGACATATATTAAGAACCTTTATGGAATAACTATCAAAACATTGATTGATTCATTCATTCTCTTTTCGGCTTAGTCCCTTTATTAATCACCTCTTTATGGGTCGCCACAGCAGAATGAACCGCCAACTTATCCAGAATTTGTTTTACGCAGCGGATGCCCTTCCAGCTGCAACCCATCTCTGGGAAACATCCATACATTCTCATTCACACACATACACTACGGACAATTTAGCCTACCCAATTCACCTATACCGCATATCTTTGGACTGTGGGGGAAACCAGAGCACCCAGAGGAAACCCACACGAACACGGGGAGAACATGCAGAATCCACACAGAAACGCCAACTGACCCAGCTGAGGCTCGAACCAGCGACCTTCTTGCTGTGAGGTGACAGTACTACCTACTGCGCCACCGTGTCGCCAAAACAATATTTATTAAAATGATAGTTAGCAAAATAATTTATCATATACATTAACTTCTCGTATGTGATTGCTGTACTGCTCTCCTGTCGTTTCTCATAAGCAGAGCTGTCTCTCCTCTTGAGATCTTTTATTTAAGAGCAGACTCCTCACCTCTCTCCCTGTGGAAGTGAATCTGAGTTCAGCAGAATCTCTCTTTCTTACTGCCTGTGATGTGACTTGTCATCGTTGTGACAGAACAAGCATGACCCGCCCACAACAGCCAAGTTTCATCATATCTACAGTATAGAAATCCTCTGGGTGGCCTTTCACAGATGGCACAATGTGCTATGGAATCTGTTTTCTGTGTGGAGTCAATGTGTCTTTACTATTTGCAAAAAAGGTCAGTGGCACTGGTGGTCATCAGATGTACATTAATAAACAGATGGCATTCACTTAGAAGCAACACCTATAGATGTACATTTACAGTGGCAGATACTTTTGTCCAAAGCCCAGCACATTTGAGGAGACATTAAGCTTGCTAATGATTGATTATAAAGCGTGTTTGGCATGCTGTCCCGGGAGAGAGCCCTAAGCCTGTGAGATCCTCGAGCCTGGAACTCCCCCCCTCTTGCAGGGCGAGAGGGGAGTCCGAGTTCAGGTAGGTCTGGAGAACTCCCCCGCTTGGTGAATTTAGATTATAAATGAAATCTACGCTTATCTATAATGCTGATTTAGTTTGTCAATTTACTTATGTTACATGTTTTTGGTCTGTGGGAGGAAACCGGGAAAACCCACGCAAACACGGGGAGAACATGCAAACTCCACACAGAAATGCCGATTTGGCTTGGTAGGATCTGAGCCAGTGACATTCTTGCTGTGAAGCAATGGTGCAAACCATTGGGCCTCCGTGCTGCCCCGATAAGGAAAGGGGAGGAGTAGGGGTGGAAGGGGGGATTCTTCAAGACGAAGATGGCTAAGGTAAGATACTCTGTTTATTTATAGTAATTTAAGAATCGTCTGATTGGGAAATCATGCATTAGCTAATGAGGACCAGTTGCTATCAATCATAAGCGCGTACTCCTCTCGAAATTATTTTATAAATAAACTTCACTTATCACAAAAAGGTAATAAACATAAAGGTTTTACAAAGAAAGCGATAATGCTCAGAGAAATAAGAGCTATGGAGTGGAGGGGGTTATTTGTATTTTTGTAACTGACCAGTCAACTAGTCCAGCAATCCTCAATAAGACTCATAAACTCATAAACAATATATTTGAAAACATCTGTGAATCAAACAGTCACACCAATTTTTATGTAGCATTAAATTAATAAATATTTGAGGGTTAAAGAAAGAATGATAATATAAGTAGAAATTATACTTCTAAAAAATTAAGTTAGCAGTTGCATGTTTGTGATTCACTTGTGTGTATTTAAACTTTCAAAATGCATTTGGGTTGTTGTGCTGCACTCTTGCCTTTTAATTTTAAGTTGTCAACTTTTTATGTAGATTTTTTTTTAACTCTAAAGTTAAATAAGATGACTTATTGACATTTGAGTAGTTTGTGAATGTATGGCATGTCATAAATATCATAAATCCATAAAATAACAGAACTGGCAGCTCATTACTCATTTTTTTGATAAACTTTTGATAATAATGTCAAAAATATCACTTTGTTAAACTTTTCAACATAAAAAAAAAATGTCAAAGCAGAGATTAAGGTAAAAATGCATGTCAAAAACATAAATTATAAATAGAAAACATCCATGAAACACCTCTGAATCTTTGCCACTTTTTGTCAATCATGTTGCCAGAAATCATCTGCTCTTATTTAAAATGACTGACATTGTGACACATCTTGTCAGTATCAATAGCTGTGTGAACATGCTTAAGGAGGTAGATGATTAATTTATCAGTTTTGACAGAAATGCAAATAAAATTTAATTCCCTTTGAAAAGTTTTTTGTTCAAAGTTTCAGTTATAAACAGAAAAAAACATGACTAAAAATAATGTTCTCGGTCACATTCTGAAGATTAAATTATGATTTCATTTTTGAATGTTATTAATTCTCATTAACATGGACAGTGATTTAGCATTGGCAAACTTGTCATATTCCTTCCCATGCAATTCATTTTCAGTAGTACAATTCATAACAGTAGTACTACCTTGTGAAATTTCAACAGTGCACAGCAAACCCCACAAACCCCACCACCAATTCAAAGTAAATCTATACACAGAAATGTGTTTTCTGACCACCTTTTGATTGGCAAAATACAATCGTCAGCTTTTTTTTTAAATAAAAACAATCACCCAATGGCTGATAGCTTGGAAAATTGCTTGGTAACACTTTATTTCGATGGTCCATTTGAGTATTAGCCTGTCTACTTAATATCTGTTGATACTGACATTCAACAGAGATTTAACTGACTATAAGATACTTTGCAAGTACATGTCAACTTACACTAACCCTACCCCTAACACCAACCCTAACAGTCTACTTATAATCTAATAAGAATTAATTGCAATGTAACTTAAATTCAACAAACGGACCATCAAAATAAAGTGTGACCAATTGCTTTTATCTTTTAACGCCAATTACTGGACAACACATCAGTACATCTCTAGTTTTTAGCGATAAAATAAATTGCAGGAAGGCTTTAACGTAACTGTATTCATTTCTTATCTCAACTAGCAACGCAGTATTGTTTAGTTGACTTGGTGACTAGTCCCGTATATCTCTAGTTTAAATGGAAATGAGTTGGCAGAGAGCAAGAAATCATCGAGGCCAGAACTCTTATTAGTCTTCCTGAAGTATAGACATTTTTAGGGCACTCTGAGCTTTCCATATTTAAAGATGAAGCTTAATAGACATCCAGGCATGCTTCTACAAAAGCCATACCGGTTCCAGAGTTCATGTTAAAGTGAAAGAAATACAAACCCGCTGTTCCCCTCAGCACAAACGGCAAAGCACCTTCACTTGCCTCAGGCAGAGCATTTTTTTCTTGCTGCTAGTCACTGGAGGCTTTGCAAGGAACCCTGGGTAACTTCTGGAAGCTTTTAAAGTGAGGCGAATCAAGTACAAGCACAATAATAAAGACATTTAGAGGGATCATTGTGAGTAGTGACCTTAGTAAATATCTTTGGTGATGCAAGGCTTACATCAGGAGCCCTTTTTAAGAAGTGCTATAAGAAATTGCGCTCCGGCAAATAGCGTCATAAATTATTGAAAACATGTTCCCTTCCCACTTTGGAAATAAATTATTGCTGGAATTCAAATGAGCTGTGCATATTCCAAATGTGCAGTCATTTAAAAATATATGCATCGTGCATGAAAAGGGTTGAATATCATAGTTTCAGGTGTCCTTTAATGTCACTGCATGTGTTCGGTCCCTCATAGTGAACCAGGACCACCTCACTTGTTTCCTGTCCTCCCTTCTGTTTGTGCAACACAGAGACCCTATTAAAGCATATGGAGTGGTAAGTTGTTGATATAATGGGGTGTGACAGACCATGAGCTCTGCTGTGATCTCAGGTCACCACATAGGTGTGCAGACATCTGTGGATGATACACGAACACTATAGCCTGCGAACCACAGTCATTTCCATCAGCTGCCCAGTGAAATATGCCAAAAAGGTGCAAAGGGGTGAGGACTTAAATAATACGGTGTGGACATATGGCTATCATTTTGCAGCTGTTGTCTTAGTATTGTAACTGGATAGGAATTTGGTTGTTTGTTTATTTCAAAGGATCCTGGAGGTATCTTTTCTATAAAATAAATATATTCATAAAAATGTATTTCTGATATTAGGTTTTTTTTTTATCATTATTTTATGTTCAAACCCCAAACATTATGAATCTTAGTGTATTACTAAAACAGATATCATTATTGTACAATTAGGATTCATAATTTTAAAAATATGGATTTATATTGACCTTATTCTTCGGTGTGGAAGTGTGCTCATTTTTGCGATTGTTTTAGAATTTTCCGACTCTGTTTACAATGGGAGAAATGACTAGGAATATTAAACAATAAGCTGCCTAGAATGGTGTTTGTGAAACCAGCAGGGGACAATCAACCTGCGGTCTGTGTTGAAGGGGACTCTATACTGCTCAGTGAGCACCTTCTTTCAGATAAGTTGTTAAACACTCTCTCTGTGGTCGTTATAAATCCTATAGGATGTCCAACGAAAAGGAGTAGGGGTTTAACCTTGGCAGCCTGGCCAAATTTGCCCACTGGCCTTTGTCCATCGTGGCCTCCTAACAATCCCATATCATAATTGGCTTCATAACCCTGTCTCTTCTCCACCAATCTCCACCAGTCTGGCGCAATATGGCGGCCATCGCATCATCCAGGTGGATGCTGCACACTGGTGGTGGTTGAGGAGATTCCCCCAAAAATGTGTAAAGCGCTTTAAGTATCCAGAAAAACAATATATAATTTAAGGAATTATTATTATTAAACAGCAGAAAACAGTTAAACTACTAGCTCTACAAAAGTGTGTTCATGACTATACATAAAAAGTAGAGAAATATAGTAAGAAAATGTCAGTTTGCAACATCAAGCAGCATAACGAGCTTAACGTCTAAAGATCGATGGAAGTGAATAAGACTGGAAGTTTCAAGCCAAAAAGATTGCAATGGCAGTGGTCACTTGTACATTAAGAAAAATATCAATATATTCACTTAAACAGGAGTGTGACAATTCTTGATTTCTAATACGGGGCTCATGTCATTTATTTAAGAGTGTTTGCCGGTAACAGCTGAGTAACAGTCAAATAATAAGTTACTAAAAACCTTCATAAGCAGAATGTACACTATATACTGTATACAGTCACTGCTGCAAATATATATATATATATATATATTTTTTTTTTCATTTTTTACAGGCCCTAAGCAACACTCCACTGAGAGTTCAATGCGCTGGTCCTCAGTCAACAATGCAAGCAAACCTCACACATTCTACCTGTCAAAGCTCTTCTCCCAGTGCAACTAACCCTGCTGGGGTGCACTCTCACCTCCTGCTTCACGTTTTTTATTTCATTCATTCATTTTCTTGGCTTAGTCCCTTTATTAATCCGGGGTCGCCACAGCGGAATGAACCGCCAACTTATCCGGCATTTGTTTTACGCAGCGGATGCCCTTCCAGCCACAACCCATCTCTGGGAAACACATCCATACATTCTCATTCGCACACATACACTATGGACAATTTTAGCTTACCCAATTCACCTGTACCGCATGTCTTTGGACTGTGGGGGAAACCGGACCACCCGGAGGAAACCCACGCAACCACGGGGAGAACATGCAAACTCCACACAGAAATGCCAACTGGCCCAACCGGGACCTGGCCCAACCATGGATCGAACCAGCGACCTTCTTGCTGTGAGGCGAACGTGCTACTCACGCGCCACCGTGGCGCCCGTTTTTTTTTTTTTTTCTGTGTTTTTTTTTTCCAATGTTCTCCAATCCCCAAATGAACTGTCACTAATTTGAAGCAAGTCTGGAAAACATTGAAATTATCTGAAAGATTTGGATGCAAAAAAGTTTGACAATGTAAAGTACATGTGTGCTTTGTCCAGAAATCTTGTCTACAGTGACTGACAATGTACTGCAAATAAACTCACTCTTTCTGTGAAGTCACTCTTGAAGTCGAATCTTTCTGTATGAGATTAAATATCAGATATACTGTGCAGAGCCATCTACCTATATTGGCACCATTGTTAAATATGTAAACAAATGATTTTTTATGTCACTAGAATCTTTTGGTTTTTTGCTCAAGATATTAATAAAAAAGAACTAAATACGCTAAAAACTTACAATCTATATTAATATTGAGTACCTTTAAAGAGGTGGATCTACTGAATCAGCACAGCTTAGTAACCAAGTACATCATGATTATGCTGTAAATGTAATGAGGAAAACTTGTAATCTTAACCCTTTGATCATAACAGTGTGATCAAACTGTAATCAGCTGCTAAATTTAAATCTGCTTTTCTGCCAGACTCTAAGCCAGAGAAAGACGAGCACATTGCTTGTCAAATAGCAAAACTATTTTGACTGAAATAATGTTTGTTTACACATTTGAATACATATATTTACGAGCAAAACAAACAATTTGTGTTGGGTTTTTAAAATCCATGCTGATGTCTATGGAAGGATATTAATGATATCACTAGCTACATTTCCATCCAGCTATTTTTATTTGCATTTTGGATATGCGCATAAAAAACGGTTGATGGAAACGCCATGATGCGCATACATTTTGGAAATGCGCATAAAAATGTATGCACATAACTGAGATAAACTGCGATAGAAACACTTTTACCGCATTAATTCCAGTATGCGCATTAAAAAAGGTCATGTGATTTTGTTATGAGATCATGTGATGATACAATTGTGTGTAAAAGGACAAATCCGCTGGCTGAGCACATCGTAAAATATCTGAAATGTTGCTTTGGTCATTCTAAAATGCCTTGCCATTTAAGTAGTTGTGTTATTATATTATTAATGACCTCCAGAATCAAGAGCGTCTGTGCTCCGCGTCTGACCTCCTCAAACGCCACCACACGGTCACTGCATGTCAGGATTGCCTTCAAAGGCACAAGTCATTTATTAAATGAAGAAAGAGATTGACACAGCTTCTCCTACTGCAGAAAATCCCATTTTTACTGTTGATATTTGGCGCTAGTTAATCAGGAAGTGATGATTTTGTCCGCTTTGGTTGGATGGAAACGCTGCTTTATTCGCACATCTTTTATGCGATAATCCAGTTTTGCGCATAAATTTCATTCGCATTTTTGGATGGAAAAATAGCTGATGATCAATTTACACAAATTCTGTTTAGAAAGCTAAATAGCCAGTTACTTTTATGTACTTTGGGAGTAGCTGAAGGACATGTTGTAAATCCAGCTGCTAATCTACCCACTGCAATAATGCATTTTAAATAATGGTCACATTCGAAAACTTACACAGGTGTCAGCTTGCATAGGATTTAAAACTTGCGTAAAAGGGTTATCCAAGGTTCAACAATGTTAAAGAGAGTATTAGAGACTATTAGAGTCATTATCTAGCATGTCATATGCTAGAGAAAAAAAAATTCAATACAGGTTCCAACTCAGAAGTATCCTTTACTCATTGGCAATACTTATTGATATATGTAATTGTCATCCATACAGGCTGTTTTTAAGCACTTGGTCTATGATTTGCATAAGGATCCAACTCTTTAACGTTGTAGATATCTCTCAAAGCAGAAATTGCACACCCTTTCTTTTTGCTTTTTTCTAAAAGCCACTTCCCATTTTGTGAAGCTCAACAACCTTGAGTTCCAAATCACAGCAATGTTCTATGGGTTTAAACATTGTGATAAATGACTGGGCAAGTTTGAACTGTTTTCTTAAATTTATACCCCTGTGAACAATGAGTTTATGGATGAACAATTTCTTGCCTCTGTACTGAAAATGTGAAATATCAATGGCAATGTCACTTTCTTTTTCTTTTTCTTTCTTTTTTGTTCATAATTTGGGGTGCTGCGTTTGCAATTGTTTGTTCTAAATAAGAGCAGAGATTTTGTTTTGAACAAAAGATCGAAATGTTAAATAAAAAGATTCTTTCTTTTTTTCAAATATTGATGAGGGACTCAATATGTTGAAATGCATTCTAAACTAAAATTAAGCAACATTTAAGAAAATAATCAAACACAGGGCAAAGTTTAATTGTAATGTTTACTAGCACAGATAACAGATAGTGAGCCAGTGAACTAAGCATGGCTTGGATGGCAGTCACAGAGTTTAGTTTTCCAAGCAGCCCTCACACTCCCTCCATGAGGACCGCACCGGTTACTATAGCAACACCGCCTCACTCAAAGGCTTTTTTGACTATTTGGACTTGATGTCAGGGTTATTTGGTTTGTCTGTATCTCCTTAAAAGCAAACCTCAATGCCAGCCAGACCAGAAAACAAAAAGATTTATTGAAGTCTGGGGCTCCTGTAGGCTCGTTGGAACTGACCAAAACATGAAAATAAGCAAATGAGTGCCATACTGAAGGGCTGAGTATACTGTATGTACCTTATTTGGCAGTATGTACAGATCTCATTAGTATATACATAAATTATGCTATCACAATTTTTGAATGTGTAGAAATGAAAATATGGACATTTATAAATGACAGCATCTAAAGTGCTTTTACTTATGCTTAAAAAAGGGGGAAAAAGAGACATTAACTACAATTGAGTGAAGTATATGTCTACTATGCAGTACCCAAGTACTGTTGATTTTGTATTTTGGAAAGCTGCCTACTTCCCGTATCTGGATTATAACATAAAACAATGTCAGCAAACCGCTATGTGACAAGGCATAGAGTAACAAGCTAAACACATCCAGAACTACATTTATAAGCTGAGTGGGGGGAGGGGGGACTGTGTGAAATGGAGTGAAATGTAATCATTCAACATTTTTCACCACGTCAAAGGCTTACTTCAGAAAAAAGGTGTATTTGTCTCTTGCAGTGCCCCTTTTTCTTACCCTCTTTTGTTTTTTTTGTTTTTTTGGAGAAATGATCCAACTAAATAGCCCAAAATGTTTGACTCTTTTTGTTTGTCTGTTGTTTGTTCGTTAAAACAATATGGCACTTGCAAACATGTTACTGCATAGATTTATCCACATACTTGCATACTGTGAAAATGCTACAGCTTGCTGTTGGCTTACATACACTTGGACATTTGACTTTCCAGTGACACAAAGTTCACTGCACACATAGGGATAGTGTCAAAATCCCACAATCCACTCATTCTTCCTGTTGATGCTTTTAAATTTATTGCTTCCTAATTCCACCTATTACCCGCAATAGAAAGTCAATGGAGAGGGTTGAATTACTGCCCTCCAAAACGCGCATCGTCTCTGCGGATCTTCGGCCGTGACGTCACGACGGTTAGAGCGCACGCGCGCGCGCACATCGAGGATGTTTGTTTGTTCCCGACGGTCACGAGCCAGGTCCGCAGTCGGTAAGTAAATGCATAAATTGCATTTCTTTTGTTAGCAATCGTCCTGTAAGTGCCCAATAAACATCACGAGCATGCTGTGAATCAAAAGTTATCATGTCTGCTTTTGATGAATTATCTCCGCCCATGGCACGCCTCCAGGAATACAGGTATTTTATTCAGAAGACATCCCAAATATAACTGCATATTCCATGCTTGTCTCTAAACTGTAAGGCTGTTAGAAGCTTTATTTATGTGTGCACAAATCTTAAATATAACTCAGATCAAGTTGGGTCAAACTAATATCAAGTTCTTTGATACAAATCTCTGATAAACTTTTGAACAGCATCCTACAGTGCTAATGTTAAGCAAACCTCACAAGCCATCTGTCCATGTAGAAGCAAATTATTATTCCAAAGCTTGTTAACAGAGAAATAAAATGTGGTTCTTGTCCACTTTCAGTGGGAGTCCGTGCCAGATGGGAGTGGACATGTTTTGTTTGCTTCAGCTGTCAATTTGAGAAATAGCACAGTGCTATCCATTTTTATTCAGAGAGGATTTGGAGCTGCACACTGGTGCTTTCTAGTTCGGTTCTTCAGCTGTTCCACCTTCTCAGTTAAGGCTGCAGGCAGGTGCAGACAGGTGTGCAACTCTCCTGGGGGATAGAGGCACATCATTCTGTTAAAAGTGGATTTTGTCTGATAAACTTTCATTATCCAAAACTGTTTGTTTAGAGGTGCTAATATGGGAGGCTACAGGTTTGCACTTGGGTGTTAAGCTGTTTATGAGCTACACAGTGAAAGATAAAAGAAGCAGATGTATCTGAGGCCCTGTTGCCACTTGATTTTAACATACATTTCCATTACATGTGAGCACAAGTGGTCAGGTGATATGCATTATCATTTTTTTCCACCTTGGTATTAACATGCTTTCAAATGTGTCTTTTGTGACCACTTGCGCTCCGATCTCGAGACCAATCTGTACATCAATTCTGCAGGTGTTTTCAGGGCTGTACAAATACTATCGACTGGATTAACTTGTGTTATGTTTGGGTAAAACAGAGTGAAGTATAAATACCTTGTTTCTGTGCACTTTCAACAAATAGTAGCTGATCTGATTATTCTATGAAAGCGTCCAGCATTCAAATTGAACATAGTTTAGGCTTAATAAATAAGACACATTTGTCATTACTTAGGCTACGTTCACACTGCAGACAAATGTGGCCCAAATTTTTTTGCCCACATGTGACTCACGTCTTGACAGTGTGAACAGCTCAAACCGCATGGAATCTGATCTTTTCATGTCAGATTTGTGCCACTTTCATATGTAGTCTTAAATCAGACACAAATCTGATATTTTGCAATGCGACCGCAGTGTTTTGTCGGTTTTGTCGGATTTCATGTGACTTTTCCATAATCTTTGAGCGGCATGCGTCTTCATTCTGTGCTGGAGACATCATCTACTCCTCAGCAGCAGCAGATCGGCACACAGGGCAATTATTTTACCACAGAAACTTGGTTGTTCATTTAAAAAAAAAAAAAAAGATTTTGAAGGCAAAACTGGAGCTTGTTAACCAATCTGGTTAACAATTGGGGCACGGGTTGATCGCGAAGCTGTGTCGGGGGGTGTTGCTAATAGGGGATCCATGCTCAAAGTAGAGGGCACTTTCATTTTAAGGACGAACTTTCTGAGAGAATGTAGTGCAGGTACTCAAGCACCCAAACCCCCTTTCTGCACATGTCTGTTGTTAATAATGACATAAAATGAAATAACTCTGCAAACAGAGATAAACCAACTCCGCCTTCACAGTTCAATATGCGGCTGCCCATTAACCCTTGATGAGTTCACTACACCGGTGGTCAGATAGACGCGCACCGTGGTTGTCATATATCACAAATGATCAGTGTTTTCGATCATAAGAGACTTATTTTAGGTTTCAAATACACATTAACAGTAGCAGAACAACCCTTTACAGTTCATGAAATACACCACGGTTGTCTGTGAAAGGGGCCATAATTACATTAAGCATGACAGCGTGCTTCAGTTTACACACTGTGTGGATAATTAGACATTCTGTGCTGTCCGTAACTGCACTTTTGCGCATGCCGATCAGTTTAGGACCATGATCTGTTCACATTGCAAATCTGATATTGGCCACATTTATAACAGCAGTGTGAACAGCTATGCAAAAATATCAGATCTGAGAAAAAAATCTGATTTGAGCACTAAGCCTCGCAGTGTGAACGTATAATGGCTATAATGTTTTCCTGTGGATCAGAATAAAAAATAAAATATTTAAGTGGCAAAGGTTCTAGTCCAAATATGTGAATGACACAAAAAGATAGATGGAATCAGATGAGCAATGCTAAGCGGGAAGCTTTGCCACGCCATACTGCCAGTCTCTTCTGGTTGGGTACACTTTATATTGCTTACAACCAAAAGCAATGAACATAATTAATTGCAAATGCAAGTTCAATTTCATGTCTTTTTGACATGGAGACCCCCCCCCCCAGGTGTAATTTAATAGTTGCTTAATATAATTCAAGATGATGGCACCACCCTGTGCAGGAGGCTTATTTTCCAGACACATACGTATACGTAGATATATTCAATAGGTGATTTGAATGCACGAGAGAAAATGCCTGTCAGGTTTTTGTGCACCTACTCCAGGGGTGTTCAGTTCTGCTCCTGAAGGGTCAAGATGCAGCAGAATTTATCTCACCAGCTCCAGCACACTAGCCCGGGAGTTTCTATGTAACTGCTGCATGGTTGGAGCTAAACTTTGCCGGACAGTGTTTCCAAAGGTGAAAGATGTGGAAACCACGTACCTGCCATATCAGGCTTGAACACTTTCCTCCTCGAGAGCCTAAAGGCCTGGGTATATTTCTTTTTCAGCATTCTGCACCATCTCGTGCACAGCGATATCCGTGTATAAAAAGAGTATGATTACCTTTGTAAGTGCACTCTCTGTTGGGAAGATTGACTGTTTACAGATTCTCATGTTTGATATATGTCATTACACAACAGGACACTTGGGCTCCAGACTGTTATGAATACAATCCGCTCCATTTTCAAGGCTGTGGATTAAAAGTAATAACGTAGCATAAATATTTAGGTTCTCGTACAGACTGATAATTTCTCAAAGCTAGTAAAGATGTAAAGAGTAGAAAAAAATAATAAAACATTGAGTAAAAGTACAGATTGCTTACAGTAAAAAATGACTCCTTTACAAGCCATACTAAGTCACCGATTTCAATTACATGTTATTGTAATTGCATGTTTTACAGAAATAAAGTGAACATCTCAATACTGCAATAAATCAAGATCAACATAGCAGCTACTTTAAACATCGACAGACATTTACGTGACAATTAAACTCGAGTACTTGAAAAGAGCACAAGCAAAAAGGTCACTACAAAATTATGGATAATTAAAATAATATTCAGTAAAATGAATAGCCTATACTTGCAATGGATGTTGTGGTTCCAGCTTTGTCTGCAGCTGTCAAGTCGAATCATATTTATTTCTCTTGAGCTTTTATACAGTATGGACTGTGTCAAAGCACTTTCACAAAGATAAACAAGGGCACAACATAACAGCTGCTTTTAAAGAAACAAGATCATTATGCAGCACAAGTTGGTTCAGATAAAATCAGCTATAGGCAGTCCTGTTATTCGCTTGTTAATTTGAGGCATTGAAAATACAGTTTCTAAGTTTAACCTCAAGCATCTACTGATTTAAATTTAGAACATCAATTCAAAACTCATTAGCCATGTCACACATTAAAGCAAATCTTTTACAAAATCATGGTGCCACTACAGTCTCTTGGCTTGTTGCATCCAAAACACCAATATTTTAATGATTCGTGAAAGATGAATCACTTTCTATCCGTCATTATGTATTTAATTTAAACATTAGTATCATGAGTGAACAGATGTTTATATATAATGTTCAATTTTGGCATCTGATAACATTTAACAAGTGGATGGGCAGATATGTTGTTATTCTCAGTTCACTACCAGTGTCATTTTAGTATGATGTGATTCAAAGCAGCTCTGCTCAAAAGAATACTGACATCATACAGCTAAATTCAGTTTAAGTTCCTCATCTCATATACCTGTGATTCAGCAACTGTTTGGGTAATTGCCTTTAATACCTTTATTACTCTGTAGATGGCAATATACTGTAACATATTTTGTAGCATACAGTAGACATACATTAAGCTGCTGCAGAAAAATTAGCTTTCCTTTCATATGTAATTTTGTTAAAAATGCATTGGAGTAAAAAAAAAACATGCAATGCAACTGTATTCTACTAATTGTCAGCAGCCATAAATGTTAATGTTGGTTTTTTTTGTTCTTATTTAGTTATCGTTTATTCATTCATTCATTCATTCATTATCTTTTCGGCTTAGTCCCTTTATTAATCTGGGGTCGCCACAGCGGAATCAACCGCCAACTTATCCAGCATATTTTTTTACGCAGCGGATGCCCTTCCAGCCACAACCCATCTCTGGGAAACATTCATACACACACACACATTCACACTCATACACTATGGACAATTTAGCCTACCCAATTCACCATGTCTTTGGACTTGTGGGGGAAACCGGAGCACCCGGAGGAAACCCACGCAACCACGGGGAGAACATGCAAACTCCACACAGAAATGCCAACTGACCCAGCCGAGGCTCGAACCAGCGACCTTCTTGCTGTGAGGCGATCGTGCTACCCACTAGGCCACCGTGGCGCCCTTTATCGTTGTTTATTATTATTATTATTATTATTATTATTATTATTATTATTATTATTATTTTATGTGGCAGTAGCAAGGACCAGAGTTATAGTTCTTTTTCAATGTTCTACTTGGGGAAAAAACTGACATCTTGGATGGCTTGAAGCAGGGCTGGGCTATTTGGCCTAAAATCTAAATCTCAATCAATTGAACATTTTAGCTCGATTACGATTAATGAACAATTATTTATTTATTTGTTGCCCTCATAGTTCACTGACAGGTTTTGTACAGTAAATATGTTCACATATTACAAGTCAGAGATTTTTGAATGATTTTTGAAACACACTATCTACTATCTGTGATTATTTATTGAACATCAATGCTGAACAACTGAAATTAAAACACACATTGCCTGAAACCAACAGTCACTTTTTTTTCATAAAAATTGAGAATAACTAACTTGCACTTTTGGAAACAAAATGAAATATATTTTGAATGTTTTTCATATTAAAAGAAGAAAATAATCAGTATCTCTTCTAAGTAAAATAACTCTTGTATATCATGTAAATAATATGTTACTTTATACCATTATAATATAACAGTGCATTTCTTGCATCTTCTGAAAACAAATATTTTAATGTAAATATTAATTGTAATGTAATGTAAAATATGCCACCACAAGGCATCTCTGGCGCAGCTTCCAATCATCGGCAATGTAGTGCAAAGTAAAGCTGAAGAATGACTCGTCCTACTTTACTAGAGCTCAGATGTGTCTTCAAAGTGAATACAGAAGTATAAATCAGCCTTAACTGGTTTATACTTCTGCGTTGAGTGATCGCCGTGACCCATGCACACATGTAGACAAGTCTTCAATGGGCTTGCTGCTCTCCGTGCTGCCCACGCTGGTCACCACCATCAAGCTGACCAATCACAAAGCTTGCGCTAAACGTCATCACAATGTGTAGTTACGTTTTTGCGAGGTGCGCGTTAGTGTAGACGTCAATTCAATTCATCTTTATTTGTATAGCGCTTTTACAATGTAGACTGTGTCAAAGCAGCTTCACATGCATTATAAAAAATGTAAACAGTCTCAGTCCAGTTTTCAGTTCTGAAGCTCAGCTCAGCGTGGTTTAATATCCACTGCTGAGAGTCCAAACACCGAAGATTAATCCATCGATACGCAGCCCTACAAGGCCCGAACCACGCAAGCCAGAGGCGACAGCGGCGAGAAGAAAAAAAAACACCAATCGGCGAAAGCGAAGAATAAAAAAACCTCGAGAGAAACCAAGCCCAGTTAGGCACGACCATCTTTCCCATGGCCAGACGTCCCGTGCAGAGCTGCAGTCTAGGCCCCGGAGGCTTTGGAACGCTGGACGTCCATCACCGAGAAACCGTGAATGTAGGTCAATGTAGGCATCAGTAATGGCGAGGGATGTAGACCGCAAGAAGGCTGCGCTGGACCATATGCGTGTGCTTGATGCAGAAGTATAAACAGAGTGTGGTCATGTGACTCCACACGCAGTAGGGAAGGTAATTGAAATAATTGACCTGGAAAAGTTTGATCGATTATAGGCGCTCAATGTCGATTTCAATTACTTTTCAATTAATTGCCCATTCCTAGCTTGAAGGTCAGCAATGTAACAAAAAATGGCAGTTTATGGGTGAAATATCTATTTAGTTTAAGTTTGCCGAAATGTAACTGAATGTAACCTCTTTTTTTTCTTTTTTTTTTTGGTTTGCTAAATCAAACTGTCAATAATAAAAAAAGTACAATATGTAAGATTATTGGCGCAATAGGTAGCACAATTGCCTCAAAGCAAAAAGGTCACTGGTTCGAGCCCCGGCTGGTTCATTTGGCATTTCTGTGGAGTTTGCATGTTCTCCCTGTGTTCGTGTGGGTTTCCACTGGGTGCTTAGGTTTTACAGGTTATACAGTAGGTGAATTGGGTAAGCTAAATTGTCCGTAGTGTATGTGTGTGAATGAGTGTGTATGGATGTTTCCCAGTTTTGGGTTGCAGCTGGAAGGGCATCCGCTGTGTAAAATTTGGTAACCCATTATACAGTATTTACTAAAGAAGAAGAATTCTACTTATAAAATGCCAAAACTCTGAAAGCAAAGGTACTTTTTGCTGTTGTTTGGTATGTATTTACTCTTTAAACTAGTCAAAAAGCAAACTGTTCTTTCACTGCTGTTATGATTGATACTACAAAAGCTACAGTGCCACGCGTCATATAATCTGTTGAATCAATGACTAGCTATTCCTTCAACGGTGCTGTGCTTGCCACAGTTTTTCTATCTCTGCTCAACTGAGAACATGAGCAAACACAAACCTCTCTTGATGCCCTTCATTTCCTTGTCACACTGTGGTCAGGCCAAAAAGACAGCATGGGTCAGACCTTTTTGACAGCAAAAATAGTATATCTTATCCTGCTAGTTTTCTTATCCACCTCCTATCGCATGCAAAAGCCGTTTTCTTGTTGATGACTATATCCATTTGAGAGTCATCAGACATCACTCATGTATCTGAAGCACAAACTGTGAATGCAGTGCTTATATTCCAAATCTCTGTTACAAGGTCAGATGAAGGCTTTATAGATGTGCTACTTATTTATGACAGACAGTGATGGAAAGAGTACTGAAAAATCCTACTCAAGTAAAAGTATCATTACTTGCCTAAAGATTTAGTGCAAGTGGAGTAAAAGTATCTGTTGTAAATATTACTCAAAGTATGATTAAAAAGTAGCCCTTTCAAAAGTACTCAAGAGTATTGAGTAGTGAGTATTACGCTGTAAAAAGCTGATGCGTTTACATGTAATTTCTGGATTTTTGTAAATGTAACATTCTTTAGTGCATTTAGTTATTGCCCAGCAGGCACACAACATCATAAGACGTTAATATTAGGTTAGATTTACTGTATTTTGTGACCAAAATTCATTGCTTAGCCAGTGTCTAAGGACAATGTTATTTTGATGTCCAATAATGACGTTGATAGTCTATTTTAGGTTGTGTTGGAAAGTGACCAAAATCCAACGTTGAGCCAACATATTAAACCAGCGTCATATTGACATCAAAAACATAAATATTTATTTATTTATTTATGTATATATATACATAAATATTTATCCGCTATGGCAACCAAAATCCAACGTCTGATAGATGTCATAGGGGTAACATCCACACAACGTCAAGCAGTACCATCATTAGATGTTGATATTTGGTTGATTTTAGGTTGGACATTGATGTTGGCCTGATGTTGAGTTCCGACGTCAATTTCCAAATAAAATGCAACATCCCCATGACATGTTTATGTCTTGTGCCTGCTGGGTGTTTAAGGCCGTTTCGGTCATCATACAGTAAACATCCATCATCTTCTCATCAGTGACATACATCTAAACAGTCTCTCAACGCATATAAAGATTTTGAACATCTTCTTGGACATTTTTAATGCTTCCAAACAGTTTGCTGAGATTATAAATGGCCCTATCTTGAGGAATTATGATGCAATTTACCTTCTATGTGGGATTTGAATGGACAGGAATCACAGGATTGATTTTTCTAATCCCCATAGACAGGAAAAAATAGAGTAGTGACTGCAGGTTAAAGGAAAGTAGTGGAGTAAAAGTACTGATACTGCAATAAAAATGTACTCAAGGTAAAGTAAAAGTACACATTGTAAAAACTACTTAGCAACTTACAATTCCTGAGAAAAAACTACTGAATTACAGTAATTTGAGTATTTTTAATTAGTTACTTTACACCACTGATGATGACAGATCAGTTTTTGTTTTTTCTGAGTAAAGTTTTTCTAAATCCTCACAAAGGTGTTTTAAGTTGTCAACAAAAATTCTACCTCTAATGTAAATTAATGTGAAATAGAAAAGAGAATAGACAAAGTGGCAAGATTGGGGACAGTGTTATCATTCAAATAAACAATTAATCCACAATTATGTTTAAAAAAAAGTCAAATCACAATGCCTTGTGTACTCTACAAAAGTATACAGTATATCACCACCTAACAGCCTTGGAGCTCAAGCCAGGTCTGTCTCGAATGGTTTATACATTATTTGCAAAAATCAATTTCTCTACGGAGAAAGTCAATGGGATTTTTATTTCCAAAACCCAGCAGTCGCACTCTGTCTTTTTTGATCTGCTAAAATTTTGGCCGTGCCCCACAATCGAAGCACTATAAATAACGCTGTGAACCGAGCTGCCCCCTCAAAATCATTTTCATAAAACTGTTTCATTTTTCATTCAATAACATCTCCCCTTGCCTTTATGAGGCAGAGTTCATAAAATCATAAACTGTGCAGCACTCAGAGTCAAGATTTAACCCAATTTATGAGTAAAGAAGCCTATCTATCAACCCATTAGCTCTCGATTAGGTCAAAATATGGAACATCAATTTTGAAAATATGTGTAAATACACATATATTAGAGGTTTGGCCTAAAGAGTCACACAGAGGCTGCTATAAAAACATAAACCTCAAGCAATGTTTGTCATGATGGTCTTGTCAAATCGCTACCAAAAAATGACAATACTTACATTTAAATGAGAATTTCTGTTTAAATTTAGATTAAAGCCCAAACTCATTTCAACTCCAAAGTCATTCAGTTGTGCTGCTTGAGTGACAGTCAGAGAGTCAAAAAGATTAATATTTTGGAAAATACATTTTCTCTATGCTCTGTCAATATGTAATTATTTTTATCTTAAAATTTTACCTTTAACACTACTTTTTTTTAACGTCCCACTATTTGTATGCAGTCCTGCGCTGTTGTTTTGGATGTCACAGTAATATCTCTCCAGGTGGAAGGAAATGTCATAAGCAGTGAAGCCTGCGGTGCTGCTGAAGGCTGCTGTAAATCACAAACTCTTTGTAATGCATCTGCATTCTTAGGTTTGAACAGGAAAGGGAAATAAAGTGAGAGAAGAGCAGCAGTGGCAATATGAGCAAAAAGGTTTTGAGGAGATCTGAGACAATTATTAAGTCTTCTGTCCAGACCATCAACACGTTTGAGCATAAATTTGCATTTAAACCAAGTGCATTGTAATGAAATGTCCTTTTCTTTAATAAATATTCTCGAATCTCATGACAAGGAGGTAATACAAAATATTGCTGACACCCAACTTTAGTTTTGTTTTAACCGGAATCCTAAGGGAATGATTTTACCTTTATTCATAAAGTTAAATCTTCTATGTAAAGCGTTTTTGGTTTTTTTTTTTTGTTCCTTGATCCTGATGGTGTAATTTAAGGGCAAATGGGGTTTAAATGTGCCATTTGTTGGTAATGTACGAAATTCTGTCTAAATAAAACATGCTCTTGACAAAGGTTCCACAATAAAAATGCTACTGAAAGGCCCTCAGGCTAAGCCACTGAATCAATATTGAAGCAAAGAAAAGTCAGTAAAGAAATCGATAGTTCTTGATGGGGAGAAATATGTTCTTGTTAGATGTGCTATTGCATGGATGAAAGTAGTGGCACTCATAACATCATGACAACTACAGAGCTGAATCCATGCTAATAAACATATGATGAGCTGAAAATGAATAATGAGAGAAAAAGTGTTACAAACTCAGAGGGAAAGCGTTCATAAGTCTCTTTAGTAGTAAAACTGGAATGACACGTTCGATTTTCTTTTCTTTAAACCACTAGAGGGCACAAAAATCACCTCAGATATTTCCTTAAATGGATAATTCACCAATAAAATGAAAATTATCTGTTAATTTGCTTTTGATTTACTCACCGTCTGGCCATCCAATATGTAGGGCACTTCTTTTCTTCAGTGGAATATTAAAGATGTTTTTTTTTTTTTTTTGGTGATTCTTGGTGATTGCAATGGAAGTCAATAGCTACCGAAACTTTGAGAGTAAAAAAACACATGTAGGCAAAACAAAGTATTGTGAAATGAAACCTTGCCTTTGTAATAAATTGTAATAAATATTGCTTATATATAATTACATTTAATATAATAATTTTTGTAGAAAATTTGAACTAATAAAATCAACTATATTTCGACAAATGCAAAGGTGTTGATAATGATTTTCAGTTTTGTTCAAGATAGTTAAAGCCAGGGTTTAGCTGTAGAATACCCACTGACATGTAAAATGGTGATATTGTGTTTGAAAAGGAATATGAATGTTTAAAAACTAACATGGTCAAAATATGGAACCTGTTCTTCTTGTTATTTCACACAATATTACTTATACACTAACGTTGCAAATAAATTGTCCTTTAGACAACAATGTATTTTTTAAACAATTTTAACCATTTTTGTGAGGTGTAATTTGTTTTTTGGGGAAAAAAAATTACAAAAGTGTTTACTTTTTTGTTGAAATTGTATGTGGATCTTTTTCCAGTGCCCTATGAATATGTTAATTATGAGCCATTGTTAATGCTTTCATCTAAAAATGGCATGCATAATACATTGTTTTTAGTATTTAGTCTTTTTTCATGAATTTTTCAAGAATGAGGATTATTTTGACAACGTTGTCATCGTCAATAAGCAAAACTTTCACCATCATACTACACAAACTTCAGTTGTTTATCTTTTATTATATCTTCTTTTGTACCATTTTCCCCCATTAGCTTCAACTTTCTGACTTAGAGAAGTGTCATTGAAAGTGTACAGATGAGCCCTACCTACCTCCGAGATCTTCACTGTCATCTTATTTCACTCCGACTTATTTCCCATCATTTATTCATTCAAATATTTCTGAGAATAAAGCACTCAGAGAAGTGCCATCAATACAGAGATTTTATCTCTTTCTTGAAACACGGCAGGCTGTCAGGAGCTTTATGAATGTTGCAGTATCTAAACGCAGAGACATTGATGAAATGGTGGTACGGCTCAGTCATTGATCCCCAAACGTTGTAAGTTGCTTTAGATTAATGACACTATAGCCATGGGAGGACCCCATCTGCATGCTATTTCCATCTTGATGGGACTGCGGCATGACGGAGCATTACTACCTGCATGTGAGCTTGTAGACGACATCCTTATACTTCACTTCTGAAGGATGACACCAGTGAGAAAACTGACTGGAAAGGGTCAGAAATCATTTTCAATGCACTATTCACGCAGAGGCTTTTACTGGGGTAAAGTTAATTAAAAGTTTACACATACTCATGATGAGAAACTAATGGAATGAAAGAATAAACCATAGGATTATGCTTTTTCTTTTGAATGGAATTACATTCACAAGAGCATTAAGCCATAAGAGCATTAAACCACCTCAACAAAATTTAGCAGAGCCTCTAATTAATTCAACGTTGTTAAAGATTAGTTTGACGACTGAGCAATACTGTTGTGAAAATTGACGAGCTGTTTGCGTGAAGGATAAAAATATTGTAAAAATAAATACACGGAATTAGATTTTTACATTCTCCACAGAGGGATCGGGGTGGGTTTGGTGTGCCAAATAATAAGCTCTTTGCCCACTATGGCTCCACCCAGTAGCAACATTTTGCAAAAACGTGACAAGTACTTAGCAAACTTGTTAAGGTGCTTCAGCACTCTTTTGGACTTGTATACTTTTATATTTTTGATTTAGATTGCAAAGTATTAACACAGAGAGAGACGCATGCATGTACTTGCATATTTATCATGAATGCAAAACAGAAAACGCCAATTTCTTTGCAAGGCAATTTTATGCGTGAAGTTTCACAAACTAATTTCGAGAGGAGCATGTGATATGATTGATCACAACTGGTCTCTTATCTGTAATCATTAGTAAGCCAATCAGATTATTCCAAACTCACTATAAATAGCCTGACTAGCATTACTCCCTCATCTTCGTTTTTTGAAGAATCCCCCCCATCCACACATCTGCCCCTTTTTCCTCCTTTACCAGGGGGAGCTCTTGAGAACTTCCGGATCTCGTACCCCCTCACATGCTCATTGACCAGGCGGAAGCCCTGGGCTCAATTGTCTCCGAGCTCAGGGTTGCTTGGACAGCGTTAGTAATGCTTGTCAGGAAAGCGAGCACATAAAAAAAACACATTCTGTGTGTGTGTATATTTCCTTTGAGTGGAGCACTCAAAATTTATAAATATTCTGTCTGCTTAATAAACACAAAGTTTGACCATTTCATACATGATTAACAGGGCCTCACTTTCATGAAAAAATATGTTTGCATTTATATCAGAAACAAACTGCACAGAAAATTGCATGAACATTAACCCTGACCAACAAGTAAACATCTGAAACAGATGATTAACAAAAGATACCATATAAAAAGTAATGCTAGGTGGGGACTCATTTAAACTTCAAATATGAGATTTATTTATAAGGATTGTGCATATTTCAAATCACTTTTTGACAATTTCAGAGAGTTTCAGCACGTTCATCGTTCTCGTATCCCATTGAAAGCAGCCTTACCTCCGACACTTATTTAGGAATCTGCTGGAGGCTCAATTGTTTCTCTATAATGGTTATACACCAAATATAGATGCTTTTAGTACATGTAATGACAATATTTGTTATGAATAGTCTATTAATTGTTTCTGAGCAAACTGGTGTGGTTCCAGAAACACAAGAGACACAAAAGAAGTTATTTTGAAAAATGCTAGAAAGCTGTAATCATTGACCTCGATGGTAGTTCTTTTTCCTGCTATGGAAGTCAATTGCTTTAGGTTTCCAGCATTTTTTCAAAATAACTTCTAATGTGTTCAACAGAAAAAGAAACACAAACAGGTTTGTAACAAGTAAAGGTTGAGTAAAAATAAATATTGTGGTTCATTAAATTATACTACAGTATTATTCATAAAATCATTTTTGTACTAAATAAAGGGTTTTGACTGTTGTGGTGACTGTAAAATCATGATGTATTGTCCACCAATGCCACTGATGGATACATCACTTTCATCAGTAGACATTTAAAAGATTGCTTTATAATGAGACTTGCTTGAAAAAGGAATACAGAGATGATCATTTACATTCTCTAGCATTATAATATGCTTGTGCCAGAGTATAAAGGTATATATTTGTAAATTTAGCTATTGCTTTGATTTGTTGCTGTATATACAGGCAGAACTATTGTTTTATTGATTTTTGATTTACGTCATTCTGCATTTATAACCTGGAATAAAGGCAGTGTTGAGCAATATCCTCTTCTGTTATGTAAGACATTACAATGCATAATGCAATAAAGAAACTCAGCATTCCTTCATTACTAGATCTAAAGTGACAGTTTATGATTAGCAACAGAGGCTCGTAAAACTGACAGCACTTTTTTGTTATTTAAAAGGTCATCTTGTAAGGAATATTAATATAAAAAGGTTGTATTATAGGAAATTATATTGTAACAAGGCTAAAAGTTCATACTTCAAGGGAAGGAGGTACTGTAGCAAGTATCGGTGAATGCTTAATAAACCCTAATAATAAAGTAAACACAAAACAAAAGTAAATACTGTAGACAGCTGCTCACGGATGACTGGCGTACAAACACTGAAACCTAAATGGCACAGGCCTATTCCTGTTTAGTCATCCTGGTGCCGCCATAAAACTAACAGAAGCTGTGGAGTATCATATAAATAAGTATCAGCATCTTATAAATAGTTTTTATTCTTCAGATAACTGCTTATGCATCTTTGCAGAAGATGTTTTCTACATATACTGGAAGATTCACACTAGTATTGTTATCCCAAAGGGCTCAGCATTTTAATGACACCCAACAGCCGTCTGTTCCCATTGCAAAATACACAAGCCATAAGGCTGAGGAAATTGAATGGAAGAGGGCAGGATCAGCTAAGGCCTGAAACACAATAGATCTTGGAAACCATGAGTTCAGTTATTATGACTTGAAGAGGAATTTGAACACTGAAAAGGTCAAGCGAATAATATACAATAGAATTTCTCACCTGTGTCCCTTTGAAAAGATTGAAAAGCGCTTTATACACGTATATCCTATTCTGAGTCCTTGCAATCTTATTACTTTTTTTTTTTTACAAGGATCTGTAATAATAGTGTTGTGGCAGCCCCTTGTAAAGTATAACAGTGAAGACTGAAAACAATGAACCAAAAAAGATAGATAGAAGTAACTGAAAACATTTACAAAAATTAACTTCCTTAAATAACAAATATGTGCATAGTGCATTAAATCAGGAAAGAATCTTATCAAATTTTAGCCAGAAATCAGATCTAAATTATTATATTTCATTGACAGATAGCGAACTATGAACTGAATTAAGCATATATTTTATAGTTATTAATATTATTGTTGTTATTATTAACATGATGAACAGAATGTTAACTGCAAAATACTGTAAAACACTGTTGCTGCAAAATAAAACTGTTGAAATTACAGCAAAGTAATTTATTTTAAGGAAAAAATGAGGGAAGTTATTGAGTTTTTGTTATACACATATGTTCAAACTGAATTGAAAATACTTATTTTCAGGTTCATATACCATTAGTTTAATACTAAAATACAACAAAAAACTATGCAACAATATAAAAGCAAATGAATACAATAAAATCCAAAAAAAAAATCCTTAGAAAATACCACTTAATATAATATTATACAATATAAATAAGTCTTTAGACATCTAAATTTCTCTATAAAGATCCCTTTAGTTCTTATATTTGAAGTCACTAGCATTATTAAAAAAAATAAGTGAACCATATTTGAAAACAAGACCGAAATAATGCATAGACAAATGTATATTGTCCTGGTAGAAAATTACAAGTACTGTAAATTTCATATTTAAATTTTAGTTAATTGTATCAAAATTTTCTTCAACTCAAAAACAGAAGCCAATGCAGGGCATCGTTCAAAATACAGAGAATATCTTCACATTAACAGAGTGCACTAGGACATATTTTGAAAGTCTTTTTTTACAGCATCAGACTGAAGGTCTGCAACTAATTCAAATACAAACTCACCAGTCTGTTAGTTCCAGCATTTCCATGGTCACTAATATTTGTTAATTACAGCTATTAGTTGCAACTAGGCATGGGATGATAACTTTTTTTCAAGGTATACCGGGGTTTGGAAAAGTTAAGGTTTTAAAACCGACAAAATTTTCTGGCATACCGTTCCTAAGGTTCTGCTATACCGTTCCAGCAAAAAAGAAATCCAAAGATGCCATTTTAAATTGTAAAAAAATCTGTTATTGAAAATAATGAAGACAGCAGAAGTCAATGAATCATTTGAATTTTTTAGCCTGACATGTTTACTGCTCCAAAATATATTAAATGTTTCTCAAAATAAAATATT
>CAIGQQ010031933.1:4205689-4225229 GCA_903798035.1 Danio albolineatus
GTCTGATTGGGGATGAAACTAAACTTTGCAGGACACCAGCCCTCCAGGACTGAGTTTGGACACCCCTGTTCTAGATGATTATTAGTCATAACTAGGGCCAGGCGGAATCTGCGGACATTTTTTGCTATTTCTGCGGAGTATTATGTTAAAAATCTGTGGATTTACGCGGAATTATTTTGGAGTATCATAACTAAAACCTTAATATATGAAATAAAAAATAATACCTTTTAAGCTTTTATTTAATGTTTACAACGCAAATTAGATCCACTTTATTTTGTAAACAAAGCAAGTCTCTCATACAAAATTTCTACTAAAAAGACAGAAAATATTATTTTACAAACTGTATTGTAAATAAATCATATCAATATTTTCATATTAGTCAACATTATTATTGAAATTAATAAAAAACTGAATAAAAATAAATTTCCAAACATTTACCCAAGTAAATAAACAAAATCAATGATGGGCTAGAAATCTGCGGAATTCTGCGCGCGCAGATTACGTGTGGCCCTATAACTACTACATTCTCCACAGGTTACTGTAGGTCAGGTTTGAGGTGCTAATATAAACATTTCTCAAATTCAAAGATTAAATGTATTTGAATCAAGTAAATTTGATGAAAAACAATAAAAACATAATATTATATACCGGCCCTTGCCTAGTTGCAACTCTCAGTTGTGTTTATATTTTGAAAACTTTCCCCCCCATTTATTTTAAAACTGAAATATGTTCAAAAATCAACCATGACTAAGATGATTACAGACAACTCTACAATACATGATTCAGAAATAGGCTCAAAGCACAATTCTGACACAACAAAATCAGTAAATAGTTAGTGAGAGGAAAGCTGTGAATGTTACTGTAATCACGGCTGCTAGCCACTGCTAATGAAGTCTGCTGATGCTCGTGTGCAGTAATATAAATGAAAGGCACATATTCATGGCAACTCTTTACTAATTTACATGTAAATAGCGGCGGGTGTTTGGCTCGTGTTGGTCATTGGCCTGTGGTGCTTCTCTGCGCGTTTTCCCATTCGTCCTGTGTCAATAGATTTGATGCACACATGCACACATACAAATCAATACAAGCTCTTCCCTGCTATGCTTTGTAGCATCCTAAGCTATGATTATGTTCAAACATCCCATTGCTTGAAGGGCTGTTCAATGATTTATGCATATGCTTCATATGGTTAAACAGATAAATTGCCTGTAAACATAACAAACATGCATGTACTATGATTTGCCATATGCAATTTGTTAAGGAATGTGCTATGCGCCTGGTGAATAATGTGCTGACACTCTCAGCAGGTTCCTGAATGTTAGGCGCTGCAGGAGCGCTGCCATGAGACTTGTTCTTCAAACTATCATACAAACATATTTTCCCTCATATCCAGCCAAAAAAAGCCAACATCTTGCATCATCTGCTTCAATAGGAAACAGGATATAACCTTCTCTGAAAATTACCCCTTGTGGATCTACTTTATAAATTAGATTTCATCATCTTGACGGTTACATTTTATTTTCCTTTCATCTTTTCTTTACACAAATATACAAACAAATTGGAAACATGTTAATAGATCATTCAATATATTATTTTGTATACTTTTTTTTACTCTCTGTATTCAGCCTTGGCACATACCTAGAAACAAGTTTTGTTTACAAGGTTCTAGATCAGGCATGTCCAAACTCGGTCCTGGAGAGCCGGTGTCCTGCAGATTTTAGCACACCTGCGAGGATGTTTCTAGAAAGCCTAGTAAGAGCTCGATTAGCTAGCCCAGGTGTGTCTGATTGGGGATGGAACTAAACTTTGCAGGACACCAGCCCTCCAGGACTGAGTTTGGACACCCCTGTTCTGAATGATTATTAGTCATAACTAGGGCCAGACAGAATCTGGCCCTAGTAAAAATTTGGCTATTTCTGCGGAGTATTTTGTTAAAAATCAGTGGATTTATGCGGAATTATTTTGGGAGTATCATAACTAAAACCTTAATATATGAAAAAAAAAGTAATACCTAAAACTTTTTTTATTTAATGTTTACTACGCAAATCCAATTAGATCCACTTTATTTTGTAAACAAAGCAAGTCTCCCATATAATATCTCTACTAAAAAGACAGTAAATAGTACTTTACAAACTGTATTGTAAATAAATTATATAAATATTTTTATATTAGTCAGTATTATTACTGAAATTAATTTAAAAACTGAATAAATATAAATTTACACCAGTAAATAAACAGAATCAATGATGAGCTAAAAATCTGCGGAATTCTGCACGCACAGATTACATGTGGCCCTATAACTACTACATTTTCCACAGGTTTTCAGGTTACTGTAGGTCAGGTTTGAGGTGCTAATATAAACATTTCTCATATTCTAAGATTAAATGTATTTGAAATAAGTAAGTTTGATTTAAAAAACAATAAAAACATAATATTATGAAGCATTTTTAGAATTTAATATAACTGTTTTCTAATTTTTATTTTTATTTATTTCATTGCTGTAATTGAAGGCTGAACATTTTAGTAGTCATTATTCCAGTCTTCAGTTTTCCATGATCCTTTAGGAATCTAAATCAATATAATATCTTAAGCACCAAGGTAAACTTGATAAATGAAATCAACCCAGGCTCATTCTCATTACACACCCCTATATACATTTCTGGAGAGGCCAAAATACCTCCCAGGAGCTATGTTTTTGAGCAGCTTTTGTTTTCACGAATCCACATGAGGCTTTTTGAGATCTCAAATTTCTCTCAAGAGTGCTATTCATGCCTGCTCTTCTCATGTAAATCCACCAGAGGCTGCTGTCGACTGAATGACTGGCCGATCGACTGGCCCACCCTCCTCCTTCCCTAAGCCCAACCCATAGTTTTAAAAAGCACTGATTGACTCACCCACCCACTTCCCTATACCCAACCTCAGTGTTTTCAAAAGCAATCCAGAAAAAGAAAAGCCCAAGCAGCGGTCTGATTTTTACCACATTGTCAGATTTTGCCATATTCTCACTCTGTTTTTTACTTGTTTATTTATTTTTTTGGCTTTGGTTTTTGTCTTGTCTGCTTTCTAGAACCGTTCTTTACCAGACTTGAACCCTGTCATTGCGGTCAACTCCACTCTGCCTCTCAAGTACCCTAATGTATGTGGCAAGCCACTGGACAAACTGGTAACAGCAGAAAAGCTGTCCATATGGAGGTAAGTGATCAGCTAAAAAAGGAATACCACCCCATATCTTTCATTTTAAATACGAAATGCAGCCATAAGTTCCTCTGGCTACATAATTCACAATCTCTAGGAATTTATATACTGTAGAGGTACATTTTCAAAACGATGTAATCATAATTTTGGTTAATAATTGGTAATAATTCTGCTATTCGCTATTTCAAGTAAATCTCTTCTCTCTAAATGAAATAGAAAACTAACACCCCAGGCTGAAGTTGTCCCTTGACATGTTAGTCAACAAACCTTTTGAGTGGGCGTTTTTTGGCTAAAATATGCTTCAGACCAGAATTTATGTTCAGTCTATTTCAGTCTGTTTGTATTTTTTATATCACAAAACTAGACGCTCAGAATTGTTAAGCTTTTTAGGCAACTATTTTGAAGGCAGTCTGCTAAAAAGAGAGCATTAGCCACTTTATAATGTAATAGTGTGGCTATACTCTACCTCAACAGAAGATCTACACCTACTTCGCCCACTTATTCATGCAGCAACAGGTAAATAACCAGAGAGGTAAATATAGGTCGATGTAGAATCCAAATGAAAGAGACGCTCTGCAGAGAACACTGCTTATTCAAACTCTGTGCTCTGATGATGGTCAGAATAGGACTAAAAAATAGCATATTCTAAAAACAAATGTCTTTGATCTATAGTATGATAACTTTAAAATAGACCTCAGAGAGCCGTAAAAGATAAAAAGGCAGTTCATGACCCCTTCAAAGGAACGCTTTCTTTCTTAGTTTAAAGAGAATTTCTAATAAATCTAAAACATATGTTACTAAAAACCAAACCAATTTTTTTGTAATCATCAATGACAACACCTTTACTTTTAGGGCATCTTTACTTTTAAGATGCTAGACAATAAAATGTTTATTTCAGGTGGCAACTGAATGACTGATTAAAATTATTTTGACCTGAACATTTGAAAAGAGGCAGTCTGAGTTTTTTTTGGCATCTTTCTTCAGTTACAGGAATCTCGTTGAAAAGAATAAAAAAAAAGTGATGACAGCACAGACTTTAGCTACCGGCTTTGAGCTTGCGAGAGACAGTGAAAGAGAGACCAAAAGAGCATGTGACAGGGGAAAAGACAGGGTAATAGAGATATGGACACTCTCACGCTCTGAGCTTTGATTCATTCTCACAGAAGGAGCTTTAAGCTTTTATTCCTGCTACAATTCCTGCCACCCTCTTCACAAAAGTAGCTGCACTTTGCCAGCTTTCATCCATCCTAAAACCAAACAAGCAGGACAGTTGTGTAAGCAATTCATCATGACAGTTGCTGAGATTTAAAAGCTGGTGGTCTTTGACTTTAAGTTACTAGTAGTCAATACATTTATATTCTTACAGTTGATTCAATATGAGAATTCGTCTGTAAAAATCATAAAAGAAACCATTTAATATTTTATATACAAAAGAAATGACATCTTCAAATACCATGATTGATGTCTAGGTTTTAATCATTGTTATCTTATTATAATCTTAATTTACTGTAACACCTGTATTAATTAAATAATATTATAGTATAGTTATTTAATAAAATAACAAAATATAACAAATAAATAATATAATAAATTAAACTAATTCAATATATTAATGAAAAACCATACAATAGTACTTTTACATGAGACTAAAAAACTGTAAAAAATATATAACATATAGAAAATATTGTAGATTACAGCATGTAGAGATATTGTTTTAATTAGTCCTTATGTAAAATGAGGATTCACAATGATTGATGCTGTAGGTGGAGTGATGTATCAAAGCATACGTTTTGTACAGTTCATATTCCAGGATTTTGTTTGCCAGTTAAATTGGCAAATGCTCTAGTAGATCAATGCTTATTGTTCAATATATATCTGAAAAGTTCAAAATTAGAATTGATCAGAACAATGAAAGGGGAGCAATTCCAGAACTGTCTTGAGTCATTTGAATACAAATTTAGTACCAAATCAATGTGTAGTAATTGCAGTATGCTTTTTTTCTGGCTGAGTCACACATTCTGTTGCAAACCTCTGTATCCCAAATGGCACACTATACATTTTGCACTTATGCACTACGTTCTTATGCACTTACACCCTCAACAGCATAGCATATGAATGTAGTGTCATCCCAAATGGAACACTAAAGGTTTTTGTACTAAGCGGAAATTGAAACCGTTTTCCAGATGACGTTTGACGATTGCCATATTAGTCAAATAAATGACCAAACTGCCAAATAATACCTGCCATGAGTATAACTATTCACCATTGGGAGGCAATATAATCCCTCTCATCTGAGAATTTTGCTTTCAAAATCCAAAATATCCACTGCCCGAAAGCTCTGCCCCCTTTTGCTACATGAGCAGTGGCTGTTGAGTGCATGAAGTGTCCAACAATCCACACTTCTTTTTAACAGAGCATCATCCGGGTATTTAAAGTGTACTTAATCTTTTAAAAGTTTCCGGTGTGAACGCACTACTTACACTATTTATACTATACAAAAGGACATATAATAGTGCATAAGTATGTGATTTGGGATGCACCTTTTATTTTATTACTTGCTAATACTGCAGACAAACAGTGTCTCTTTTAAATGCATTTATACACTCTTATTGCTGATCATGATAACTTTGTCAATATGAATGTCTTAACACATCACAAAACAAATTCCCTGCTAATTCATTTCAGTAAAAAATGGAGAGGTTTGAACGCACATCTATGTGCTTAAGAATCAAGTAATAAGAACAGAATCAAAGAGGTGTGGCAACAATTAAAAACTACCGTACAGTACATTCTTGAACTTCAACAGTAACTTCATACCAAACTGAACTGAAGCCGTTTTAATTGAAATAGAAATTCTCAATTCTACACTTTAGAGTAATTGTGGATGCAAGGGGAAGCTTTCTGAAAGGGATGCTAGGTGCTAACCCGGATTGTATCCAAAAAACATAAAACCACAGCTGCCCAATTGCTGCAAAATTAAATGTGCACTCACCTCAAAACCTTTAGCCACTCATGTCAATGCCAAATGTCGGTTTCAATGGTGCCAGCCGCAAAAATCTTGGGATGTGGACAATGTGAAATGGGTTTTGTTCTTTGATGAGTCCACCTTAACTGTCTTTCCCGCATCTGGGAGAGTTACGGTGTGGAGAAGCCCCAAAGAAGTGTACCACACAGACTGTTGCATGCCAAGAGTGAAGCATGGGGGTGGATCAGTGATGGTTTGGGCTGCAATATCATGGGATTACCTAAGCCCAAATTCATGCTAGATGGGTGCATCACTATCAATGACTACTGAACTTTTCTGAAGGACCATGTGCAACCAATTGTTCAAACATTGTATACTGAAGGTGGTGCTGTGTATCAGAATGATGACACATCAATACACACAGCGAGACTGGTGACAAAGTGGTTTGATGAACATGGAGGTGAAGTTGAACATCTAAAGATCTAAATATTATTGAGCCACTTGGGGTGTTTTGGAGGAGCGTGCCAGGAAACGTTTTCCTCCACCAGCATCTCGTTGTGACCTGGCCACTTTTCTGCAAGAAGAGTGGCTCAAAATCCATCTGGCCATGATGCAGTACTTGTATCTGTAATTCCTAAGAGGAATTGAGGCTGTATTGGCTGCAAAAGAAGGCCCTACACTATACTAATGATTTATTGTGGTCTAAAACCAGACGTTTTAGTTTCATTGTCCTATCCCTTGAATACCATACTATACTGTACTATATTCTGTAATACAGTCATCTGCCTGTTGAAAACAGAAGGATTCCCTTTGTGTGTCCTGAGCATTCACCAAAATGGCAATTTCAGAGGGGAAAATGTTGCCATTTATATATTTATTTGTCAAGACTGCAGCATTTTTTTTGCAAGAAGAAAAAGAAATGTGAAATTATAATATAACACAAGTTGTAGGGATAACATATTGCAATAAAGCTACATGATTATACTGTAATTGTGACTTGTAGACCTTTCTAAAGTTTGAGAGCTAACTTTCTTTTATGAGATCCTCTTAGCGTCACAGTTTTGCTGTCTGAGCACAGCTGTGCTCTGCTGAAGACCAATGCTTGAGCTGAGATAAGAAAACAAGTGTGCAATCTTTAACTCCTCTAGCAATGGTCTTTAAATTGTTCTTAAACGGAATCGGGTTATTTTGCTTCTTCCATTTGTTCAGTCAACCCAGACCAATCCGCCAGTTTAATTTTTGGAGTCTATATTGACGTTTTCTTGTAGATGGCATGAGCTAATTTCATGCTTCAATTGTTTCTTCTTCATAAGATTTGCCTTGAAGCAGTAATAGCAAGGAATAGATCAGAAACACATTACTTTATGTTTAAAAAGTACCAAGTAGCCATAGATTGCTTAAGGTCAGGAATTGTTACCAAAAAACTAAATTAAATAAATGAAAAACAGGCTTAGGCGTTCGAAATCACATTTCACAGCATGACTTTTAGTATTTTCGTCTCGCATATAAACAAACTGTCAACCATGTCAACATCCAGCATCTAAACAGAATAAACACCTAAATGGTTTAGCATCTGCACAAAGAAATGTGTTTTTCAAAGATATTATAAATAAAGCTATGTTTCACAGTCGGAGCAAACATGTTGAAGCATAGTTTCTGTACTACTAGTGTCAGCTATTGGAATTACACAAATAAAGCATTTTTCTTTTTCAAACAGATTTGGAAAGTGCCACTTGCATTCCCTTAAATCATTACGATTATTCTTAAAATGTTTCAGTGTTTTATATGCATTATAGTAAAAATATTGAACTTTAGCTTACATGCATAGAGGCAACTTCTCTATCAAAAGTTTGCTAAATATTCCATCAAAATTCATTGTGTTCCTATGAAGATGCTACCAGTTTTTAAGTTTATCCTGTTGTCAGGTTCAGTGTATTTGAGCAAGTCTTTGAATTTTGCTGTTGCAAGCTGTGTAGGTAAACTGAGCTGTCACCCTGTACTGTGACGGTTCAGGATGAATACAAATACTGTTACACTCCCTAATATATTTCAAACCAAATAAACAGAAGTAAGATTTCTCCAGAAGAAAATATAATAGGACATTCTGTGGAAAAAAAAATATTCTAGGTCTGTTAAACAACACTTGGGAAATATTTTTTAAAAGAATTTAAATTTCATAGAATGGGAAATAATTTTGTCTTCAACTGTAGTATGCAAATTTTGGATTCAGATTTTCAAAATGAAATCACAAAAAACTTTTTGTATTGTACAATGGAATAGGGCTTCTTGTAGAGCCCGCTCTATCATGAGTAACTGAGCCCGTTTTTAGAAATGTACAGTAAGTGGCTCCAATTTTTTTCTTGAAGCAGGTTTTTCTAAATAATTTCTTAGATAATGAACTGTGTGCTATTTGACATTGAGGACAGGCTGCTATTCTCTGACAAGGTGAATGAAATGAATGAGCTTCATCATAAAAACCCAAAAGAAAAGGGGACTCGAATGACATGACAATGTACTGTAATTAATAACATTCAAGCTAAACTTGAGACCTGGCCTCAAATCAGTAAACGTGAAATCTGCTCTTTCGGAAACCATCCACCCACAACAAACATTGGTTCTGTGTACCCACAACATAGCAGACATAATGTATTCATCCAAAGTGGTTGTTAATTAATGGAGAGCAACTCCTGTGGAACGAGGACATTAAAACTAAAGCTAATATTGGGCTATCTATAATTAGCAGAGATAAGTCAGTGAGAGGCACAGTCATTTGTCTTATTATACATCACAAGACCCCATTAGCTCAGCCTCATCAAACAATGGCTGTGCTGGCATCACCTGCTTCTTGAGAGACAAGCTCTTGTCAGAATTTGGAAAATAGTTTCCTCGTCTTACCCAATAAAAACAATAAGGTTAGACTTTAATTGGATGGCCTCCTTCAGAGATTCTCTCAACCAAAAGTAACTTTGCAACTACTGTACATGTCAGACAGTCTACTTATATCAATAACTGCTAGTCGGCACTATATCTAACTGTCGTTTGTAATTGGAATATCTAACAAACGGGTGAAACCAAAATAAAGTCATTCATTCATTTTCTTTTTCGGCTTAGTCCCTTTATTAATCTGGGGTCGCCACAGCGGAATGAACCGCCAACTTATCCAGCATTTGTTTTACGCAGCGGATGCCCTTCCAGCCACAACCCATCCCTGGGAAACACATCCATACATTCTCATTCACACACATACACTACGGACAATTTAGCTTACCCAATTCACCTGTACCGCATGTCTTTGGCCTGTGGGGGAAACCGGAGCACCCGGAGGAAACCCACGCAACCACGGGGAGAACATGCAAACTCCACACAGAAATGCCAACTGGCCCAGCCGGGGATCGAACCAGCGACCTTCTTGCTGTGAGGCGAACGTGCTAACCACTAGGCCACCGTGGCGTCCCAAAATAAAGTGTTGCTAATAATATATTTCAATTGTATTAGCGCGGTG
This sequence comes from Danio albolineatus, assembly GCA_903798035.1. Taxonomy (NCBI): domain Eukaryota; kingdom Metazoa; phylum Chordata; class Actinopteri; order Cypriniformes; family Danionidae; genus Danio; species Danio albolineatus. The sequence goes on from CAIGQQ010031933.1 coordinate 4,215,352, forward strand.
GTGCAGTGGGATCGCTGTCGCCTCACAGTAAGAAGGTTTCTGGTTTGAATCTCGACTGGGTCAGTTGGCATTTCTGTGTGTTTGCATATTCTCCCTGTGTTCACATGGGTTTCCTCTGGGTGATCCAGTTTCCACCACAAGTCCAAAGACATGCGGTATAGCTAAATTGGGTAAGATAAATTGTCCATACTGTATGTGTGTGAATGAGAGTAAATGGGTGTTTCCCAGTGATGAGTTGCAGCTTGAAAGGCATTCGCTGTGTAAAACACATGCTGGATAAGTTGGCGATTCATTCTGCTGTGGCAACCACTGATGAATAAATGGACTACGCTGAAAAGAAAATGAATAAATGAATGATATTATGGCTGTCAATCGATTTTAAAAATTGTATGCATTTATCGCAATCATGATCTCTGATTAGTCTAGATCAGGGGTTCCTTAAACTCGTTCCTGGAGGGCCGGTGTCCTACAGAGTTTATCTCCAACTTGCCTCGACACACCTGCAAGGATGTTTCTAGAAAGCCTAGTAAGCTTGATTAGCTAGCTCAGGTGTGTCTGATTGGGGTTGGAGCTAAAATCTGTGGGACACCGGATCTCCAGGACCAAGTTTGAGAAGCCCTGATCTAAATTAATTTACTGTTTAAAAAAAAGAAAAACTTGACTTGATTTAACTGTAAACATTCAGTGTTGAAAGAAAGAAATGCATGATAGTCTAATTTACGTATTCAAATCTCTCTAGATTAGTTATCTTAGTATACTAACTGTATAATGTATTATGTTATACTTGCTCAAAGTGAATAAATGCAGATGTCACTCGTCATCAATTAGCTGCTGTTAAACCCAGGTAGTTTTAATCACTCACTGATGTCCAGTGCTCTCTGGTAAGTGCAATTGAAGTGCCTATTGCCAACTCATGACTTTTTAGCTTTTTGTACAGTTACATATCCTGGACACTGATTGGTGGGCTGTCTGTGGCAATCCATTTAGAAATGGAATAAGTTAGCATTGTAGGTTTTTTTGTTTTATTTGTTTGTTTGTTTTTTTGTGTGCTACTGCTCTCATCCAGTCCTATGGATGTAGATAAATGGCACCCTGTCTCTTTTAAGTTTTGAATGTCTTTGTCAAATCATTATTAAATACATTTTTAGATACTATCCAAAAAGAAGGCTGAAAGCACATACGCAAAATAAGTTTAGACCAATTATAGCTTGAAATTGTGTTTGCACTTGTACTTCTGGTCCGTTTCCATTGAGTGGTACAATACGGTACGGTACGGTACGAGTCACTTTTATCAGACTTGCGTTTCCACTGCCAAAAGGGTACCGATGGTACTCTTTTGGTGGGTGTAGTGTACCACAGAATGTTTTAGTCGACATCTACTGTAAAGCTGTAGGGGTTGTTCACATATTATCTGTCATATCTCACAAATCAGATGCTTTATACAGATAAATACTTGTGTATAAATGTTCATTACTAACCTACTAATCTATGAACATGATTTGATTATTACTGCAGATCAATGATGCAAAATAGCCTACTGTAACGTCTGCGATTTACGTAAAATAAGTACATAAATGCAACATAAATGAACACATACTGACCATTATAGTCTCCGATAGGATACCAATTACAAAAAAAAAACTACACATAGCTTACATTTAGACATTATTTGGGTTCAAAAACAACACGCAACATAGAGCCCACAGTGCAAACCTCTCATCTATCTTTAATCTTCACCGGCACATGTAATCGCTTGTTAGAAAGTAATTCTGTCATCCAAACTTCATAATAGTCCAAAAGGTGATGATAATAGTTAAACATGGCAGTTTGTTCATGTTTGCTGAAAAAAATCCTTTGTTTTTTCAGCTTCTCCTTTGTTTTTTCGCGCATCAGTCTTACATTTGTTCGTTTCTGACAGGATCAGATGTCAGAAGCACTTATAAAATAATAAACAAATAATATATTTATATAAATAAATAAACAAATAATAATGCACACGTTATTATTATCAGCTCAAGAAGTTTGCTATTTCCAATATAGAAGCGCAAGTGACAAAGCGAAACCGCTTGCGCTTTAGAGGAGCTCGTAAAAAACTACGGGGCACAGGGTAGAATCTGTTCATCAAGACGACAACAAGGTTTGTTTGAGCTCGGGTCGATTATGGCTCTTTATTATATGTATAAATTATCACGATGTAATGGCTCACTGTGTATAAAACAGCCTAGCTCTGCCTTTTGGTACCCTTTTGCCGTGATGGATACCCTTTGCAAAGTGCTCCTAAAAAGTGGTACGGTATGGTACGGTTCGCTTTTAGGTTCCTTTTGACAGTGGAAATGGCCATAAAAGTGTACTGAACAGAACCGCACCATACCACTCAGGGAAAACGGGCCATTAAACAACTATTTTATGTCCAAGGGGTAAAATGGTGTTCTTTGTCCCACTGAATCTAGATGCTTTTAAAATCTAGATAAGTCTAATTTGCAAACATTGATGACATCTGGGGATTCACCAGTTGAATTACATTAACAACAACAACAAAAACCTTCAGAAAACTAAATAGATCTAAATTTCAGTAACATGGTTTATTTTAAACACGAATGTTTTGATTGGGTGAGAACAAAGCAGCAGATGTGTTGTTTTCAGATAATATATGCTGATATATAAATCCACTTTGATGTGCAAATCACGGAATCATTCACATAGATGAGCATTACTGAAGCACAACTAACAATAAAAAATAAATAAATAAACAAAATAAAAAGTAAGTCAATAAAGAGGCAGCAGTTCTGACTGCATGTACAAGGTTTACAAGCATGTACTGAATAGATTTTGCTACCCCGACTGCAAGTGCCTGATTTAGAAACACAAATGCATGCAAGCTTATACACTTCAGCAAAAACAAAACAAAAACTTGTATTTATGCAATCTATGATGCACCAGAATAAAACAACCAAACAAAGGGGGCGTCATTGGAAAAGTCTCAATTACTCATATAATGTGATTTATCAAGCATGAAAGTCATTTCAGAAACAAACTGTGTCTGCAAGAGAAAACAACTGAAAGACAAGTATTAATCTGATTCGTGTTGTACATCACAGCTGCAAAGAATACAAAGACCGTTGACATGCAATAATGTGGAAATACTTCACATGAGATTTTGGGAAGATGTTGTTCAACTGAACAGGCAAATATTTTGTGAGAAATGTGATATTCTTGATCTGAAATGGGTTTCTAAGTGTCATACCTGAGTATTTATTTAGGACGTTTGGTACTACGAACCAACCACAGTGCGAATGTTTTGGGTGCCAGAAGCCCAAAATCAATTCGGATGAGCATATTTTGCCACTTTATTAATTAATTTATTAATGACGTTAATAAATCAGGGAACAAGTGCCTGTGTTATGATGTATTATGGGATCAGCAGGATCTTTATGTACCACAAGTTTTGTTGATCGTGAACTTTTTCCTGTCAGCTCAGACTTTGAATATAATTTGTAATGGATCCACATTAAAGACTGACATCAGTCAACAGCATAATATAAATTCTGAAAAAACTGTTTCACTTCTCTTGAGAGTAACGGTGGCTCACTTCACTCTTTGGCTGATGATTTAAAAGCACCTTCACACAAAGAAGAAAACACTTGTCCATGAAAGAGAACCATTAAATGAAAATATATAGTGAAAGTTGTGAAGTTAGAGCATATAGTTGAAAATTATAGACAGACTCGAACGCAATTTCATAGGTAGTCAATTTTATGTTAATTGTTACTCAAAAGGTCATGATCCGCACTCGTTAAGTAATTGCAATATATTTTTTATTTTACAGTCTATGGAAATATAAACACAAATGTTTAGGCTCAATGCCTTTCTCATTGTGTGAGGAACGTATAAGCTCTCAAGCACTGAGGAAGGCATTAAGCTGAAAAATTAGTGTTTTTGTTTCTGAAGAATGTAAAAATAAAAAATATAACACGATTACTCAATGAGTGCGGATCATGACCTTTTGAGTTATGTTTAAAAGATTAATGCACCAAAATCAAATAAGGAGCGCAGTGCATACTTTACTATTCATTATATTAATTGTAAAACATATTTTTCTCTGTTTTCTGTTAATATTTATTTTCAACAAATGCTTAATAATAATTGTAAGATTAAAGCTATCATAATTATTCATTTTCTTTTCAGCTGAGTCCCTTTATTAATCCGGGGGCGCCACAGTGGAATGAACCACCAACTTATCCAGGATATGTTTTACACAGCGGATGACCTTCCAGCCGCAACCCAACCCAGGGATTACCCTGTTCACCTATACTGCATGTATTTGGACTTGTGGGGGAAACCGGAGCATCCGGAGAAAGCCCACGCAAACACAGAGAGAACATGCTATTATAATTATACAAATCAATAATTGATAACCATTGTTAATTACATTTTGTGACCCTTTTTTATTATGGTAGTAACTATGTAAAAACTGTATAGTAACAATTTATTTTAAATAAGAGAAAATGGATGGGTGACTTTATTGCATCAGACATGTCACTTTGCTCAGATGCTGACTGGTCACGTTTTCATTCATTCATTCATTCATTCATTTTCTTTTCGGCTTAGTCCCTTTATTAATCCGAGGTCGCCACAGCAGAATGAACCGCCAACTTATCCAGCATTTGTTTTACGCAGCGGATACCCTTCCAGCTGCAACCCATCCCTGGGAAACATCCATACATTCTCATTTACACACATACACTATGGACAATTTCATTCATTCATTCATTTTCTTGTCGGCTTAGTCCCTTTATTAATCCGGGGTCACCACAGCAGAATGAACCGCCAACTTATCCAGCATGTTTTTTACGCAGCGGATTCTTCCAGCTGCAACCCATGTCTGGGAAACATCCATACACACTCACCCACTATGGACAATTTAGCCTACCCAATTCACCTATACCACATGTCTTTGGACTTGTGGGGGAAACTGAAGAACCCGGAGGAAACCCACGCAACCACGGGGAAAACATGCAAACTCCACACAGAAAAGCCAACTAACCCAGCTGAGGCTTGAACCAGCGACGTTCTTGCTGTGAGGCAACAGCACTACTTACTGCGCCACCGTGTCGCTACATTTTCATTCATTATAATTTAAAAGAAAACGAAATATTAGACAGTCTAATATTCAAGAGACTTTCAAAATCGGTTTAGAAATTATTTAAAATACATATAATTAATTTAAAATACAAGATAAGATATTTAGAACATTTGCTATGTTTCCATTCTTATTATGTGCAAATGCTGGGATACTGGATAAAAAAATATAATAATAAAAATAACAGGATGAAAACGTGCAGATGCACATAAAAAACAAGTTTTCACACACAAACTGATGTCCTCAATTGAATCTGATTATTCTATTGATAAGCACATTTTGCGCATTGCACATTTTGATGAAAACACTTTGGCATAGTAAATTCTTCAATGAGCCTCAACACATTATAATTCTACTAACCAGCAGATCGATCTCATCATCACACTTCTCGTGTTGTTTCAATCATTCTCAAATGCACAAGCCAAAGTCTGTCATAAAAAATGATTTGCTATAATTACCTTTCAGAACTGTCTCGCACAATTGTCTTACTGAACTCCTGATAACAGAACACAAGATGACATGACCAAGTTTATTGTGAGAAAAAATCCCCGTGGCTTTTCCTGTAGCAGCATTTTTCTGTTGTCTGTTTGGCACAAAATATATGGCTAGCTGGATGGAAAGTAATTTATTCGCAAATGTTTTATGTGATATGGAACATTTGTGCTTAAGTTAAATCCACAACTTTGAATGGAACCATAGCTTATGTCTCGTTCTGGCCAGAAGAAAAGACTGAAAACACTGAGCGGTAAAATTCTGAGTTCTAACAATAAAACCAGCTATTTGAGAAGGAACGTAAAATGAAGGACAAGGATTTGCCTTGATGTTTCAAAGAGCACATTGAATGCTGAGGATGAAGCTTGAACTAAAGCTTTTCATCATCATCACAGGCTGACACTTACTGTAGTGACGCACATCTGGAAAGGTCTTTGTCTCTCTTCATTTGGCTGTACGCTTTTTGACCGTGAGATCCACATCCTGTGGGCAACATCTCACCTTGAGGGAACCAAAGGATTTATGTATGGAACCTTGACAGCAATAAAAACAAGACATGTTCATCAAACTCCTTTAAAGTTGTATTCAGAAGAGATACGGAAGTGCTCTCTTCTGAGTGAATGCCTGAAGCTTTTTTGTAGTTTTTGTCACACTTATTACTGTGGCAATTTTAAGTATATAATATTAGCTTTATATATTCTCGAGCTCTTCACAGCTACTTAGACAAGCTAAGCCAGTTTTCGAATTCAACAGTTAATTACTACAGGCAAAACAAAAGTGGATGGAAAAATGCACGTGGTGCTGGCTTTGCTTCATTGTGTTTTTGGGATCAAAAATTATCCAAAAATTATTTTAAGCAATATAAAGAAACCATATAGTTCTCCAAAATATGGCACTGACTAACTTGAACGTGAAGGAAATCTGTGGCAGGATCTTTTTTGCCCTCACATGATACTCCACATCACATGGAATCCTAAAATAACCAGAACTGCAGAAATGTAAATCTGACCTCAACTTAAAAGAAAGCTGAACAGCTGATGAGGTTACTATTGATATCATATAAGAGCAGTCAGTAATAAATAGTTCTCTTGACTTAAATTTTGAATTGAATTGAATAAATCATAACCTGCATGTTATTTACTTGAACTAAATGTTACTGGTGTAATCACAATGGTGATGTAAGATATGGTCTTTTAACTACAGCGGTTCTGAACTGTAGTTCTGCCGAATGACTAAAAAGTTATCAGTATGATGGTAAAAAACTGTACATTCTAGTCAAACCATCCTTCTGCAATCCTCTACCAAAAACGGAAATAAGGGCAGTATTAATAGCTTTAAATGTGGGAGAGCGTTGCTATTATGTGATTATATTGTATTGCAATATGGAGCCATTAAATGTTGATGTTAAATCAAAAGTAATTGAAAAATACTTGAAAATGAGATGATTTAATGACAATAATTCTCTATGGTTACAACTGAATTAGTTACAAATAACTGTATAAAATGATAAAACATGAGATGATAAAAACATATGATAATAATTGTACCCAGCTTAAATGTAAATTAAAGTTACCTGAGAGAGAGACGGGGGAGGGAGAGAGAGAGATAGAGAGTGGGAGAGAGCCAGAGCAAAGTTTACCACCTCTTTTGTACCTTTCTTGACCATGTGACCAAAGCCTAAATACTGAGACATTCAAACTGACCAATCAACATGTGACTACATTATAAAACCCCCACAGTCCACACAGCAGGCCCTGATCTTATCTTTGGATAAGCCTTTGGAATTTGTGTGAGCCTTCTTTGGTGAAAAAGACTTCATCCCTACAGTGAAAACTTCACACCTGCTTTTTATGATCAATGATGCAATTTGCATAGTTTAAAGCATAGACTATATTTATAAATAAATAGCTTTTTTGTCCTGGTACCTTGGCTGTAGTTGATAAGTATGAACACCTAAAACCACCAGTAGGCAGTAAAGAGTTATTCAATGATTTGCTCAGTCAAATAATTCATTCAAAACACCTGATTCATGAGGAAATGAACCCTTTCACATTGAAGTTTTACTTTTTCTAGCTGACCCAACTGTATACGTTTTTAATCATACCATTGTGACACACCACAGCATGTATGACGTATAGAGTATAATGTCTTTGTTTTGTTTTCTCATTTTTATGCAGTTATTTACAAATAATTATTTTAAAATATCTGAAACTCAGATTCTCAAATATACATGTTGTAATTTTAACAGCTTAATAATTATAATTTTAGTTGATCTTGGATTGTGTGATGACCACTACCATGTTATTCTGCACTGCAGAGGACAGATTATAGCTGCAGGATTTATTACATTTAATTAGTCGACTTTTCCCACTCTAATCACACTGGAGTGGTGGAATACTCTATAGGACAGCCTAGACTGACCACATCAGTGTAATTGTACACATAAAGTTGTAAGAAAAGCATGCATTTGTCTTTATGAATGAACTAACTAGATTTTTTTTCAGAAATAGATTCATCCACGAATGAACGATGGCATTGTTGGCAAAACAGAAAAATCATACAATATTGTATCTTAAATGCACCTCAGTCAATATTGATTGCTTGTTTATTGAACTGCTGCATAAAAAAAATATCACATAAGCAATCATGCTCACATATTGCTATGAGAAAACTACACTCTTGCTTGATTGACAGTATTAATGTGCAAATTGTACAATACATTGACTATTCAGGCGACTGCTTTTTTCTGTAGTTTGGGTGATGCATGCCTCATTGAACCAGATATATAATTCAATGATATGTAATTTATCTACTGAGCTTTAAAATACCCAATATGAGCCTACTTTACTTACTTTTAGGCTATATGTACAGTATAGATAAAAAACATATACTGTATTCTACAAGACAATGTGTCCTAGGCTAGAGTTTGCTGGTGTCAGACCACTGACTGAATATTTTCCCCGCATCTTATTCCCTACAGGGATCATGCATCAACAGTGGTATGAACCATTTTAAGGATCAGCCGTCTGTAATTTGTACCCTGGACGTTATCAAACCATCTACTTATAAATAAGATGTAATAGGGTCCATATATTTTCTAATTGGCTTCATTACACAGTCAGTGCTTTTGTACTCTCATGATGTGTTCTTTTTTTAGTGAGTGCATACGTAGCTTGCATATCTTTAAAACAGCAATCATTATATGATCAGACTGGATACCTCTAGCATACACAATTAAATATCCATTATCGGCTAAAACCAATAAATAATAACAACAAAAATCACTAATATACCCCAAAAAATAACATAACTCCACACTTGACCTTGGATGTGTGCATGTGTGTGTTTTTACATCTATACACACTATGCTCTCTATAAAGTTCATTGCATCTCTTGCATCCCACTGCTCAGAGGAAGGCCATCCTTCAGGCCCATCGGGCACAGAACAGAGCCTTCGATTGACCGATGTCCTGACAGTGAAACTCATCTAAATTCCTAAGTGCCTCCTCCATTTTCCTTTTCCTGAATCACAGGATCAGCCATTGGATAACAGCAAAGAGAGACATAATGCACAGCGAGTGACAGGAATAATGAGCAGACTGAACTCACAGAGACACGCAAGAGGAAACATCAAAGCTTTTAGACGAGAGCTCAATCCAGTTTCTTCCTTTTATTTCGAGGGCTGACTAATTTCTCATACTTCTTATTAAAACCACTCCTTCCTGGAAAGCAATCACCAGACAATATCCATTGATCAAAGGCTCGTTTACAATCGTTTACGACAAAGAAATCAGAGATGAAGTGCCATCTGAGAAGTGCCAAGGGTAGTGGAGCGGCTGCACGTGAAATTTACTGCAAATGATGGGATGACTCTGACCTATTGAATCCTCAACATTTTATCTTCACATTCAAGTCACAACTCCGAGAAGTTACATGGCGTAATCTTTTAGCTTGTGTTACTTTGTATTCATGATTTGTAGTGGAAGCCCAACAGAGCAGTAACTGTATTCAGAGCTAATGTTGAATGAGATTACTAAAACATACAGGCAGTGATTTATCTCTTTAATACTGAAACTGCATACAGCATGTAGAAAAAAAAATGTTTTTATATTTCAAAATTTCAGAAGGGATAATAACAGTCATTAAAACACACAGACTCCAACTAGGATTTCACAGCAAGTCAAAAGAACTAAGGTTCCCAAAATTACCTTTAGTCAGCAATATATATATATATATATATATATAT
>CAIGQQ010031933.1:4225629-4252967 GCA_903798035.1 Danio albolineatus
TATATATACTGTAACTCTCAGAACTTAAACCTTCTGTCTCGGTTGAAGCGAAGTGTTTACTAAAATCAGAGAACTCATTCTGTACTTTGCAACTTGATATGTGATTTTGATCAATTTTCTATTTCTGCGCTAGTGTAACCTGTAGTGATGCAATTCAAGGACGTTAGAAGATCAAACCAGGATGTGAAGAGAGCGTTGGGAAAACTGATCTGAAGAAAATACAGATTATATGCAAAAAAAAATTGTACAGTAAAATTGAAATAAAAAATTATTAGTTTTTAAAGCTGATATTATTCAGAGGAGCATCGCAAAATATAAAATTGTGCCATGGCTTTTATAGGTGTGAGAAAGTAATGTGTAATGTGTGAAAAAGTGATCATGCTGTCATGAATAATACATTAAAATAGCAGAAAATATGTTCTTTGATTTGGAGATTCAGTGTGAAAAATGTATTTTTGGTTGCAAATTTTATTATTAATACTAATTTCACAGAAACCTGTGAAATTGAATGAAAAATACATGTATTAAGAATGCTCTGTGTTTCTGTGTTACAGATGTAATATATTACACTGTGCAGCAGTATAGAAAAGGAGAAAATGATCATCCACACGCTGTTATGATTGGCTAAAATATTTGCTTGTGTGTGGATAAAAAAAAATTAAACGTAAAAAATAAAAGCTTCATTGAATGTACACGGTTAATTTAGACATTGTGTAAGGAAGTGTTATAGTCGATTTTCAGATTTGATTGATCACATTTATTTTTAATCAAGGAATCATGGTTTTAAATATTAGAAAATATTTTAGGACACACTGATAATATGTCACATGTGAGTGCACTGTAAAGGATCATAGAGTTGACCATATTCTCAAGTCTTTTTGCAGCAAAATGAGTTTTATTTTATTTATTTATTTTTTCCATTTTAATTCTATTTATTTTATTTTATTTTTTTAATGACAGACCACCAGTTTAATAACTGAAGAACCCACTAGGTTATGAGATGGATTAAAACTTTTTTTAAAAACAACCACAACAATGAATGTAGAATGTAGAAACCTGTTAAGAACTACTACTGTTTGTTTGATTTTTAATTTTTGTATTACAATGAAAAAGCTTTTCAGTTTCTGATATACTGTTTTACTACTTCATTCACATACATTTACATTTAATCATTTTAAAGGGTCACGAAACACCAAAACACATTTTTTTGAGCTGTTGACAGTCATATTTGTGTCCCACGCTGCTATAAACACTATTAGGACACATATAATTGACTAAAAAGGGAAAATTGGTTGTTTTTGCGTTATTTCGAGCAAATTCGTTCTTCCGGTTTGAAACAAATTTTTGAGGCTGCGTCACGCCGATGAGATCCATGCGTGTATTCCAGACTTGGTTCGAACCAACCAGAGCGCTCTATTGTGTATGCGGCACAACTTCATTAATATTTATGATCGCTTCGAAGATTGTTTGTACCTGTTATGCTGCGTTCACAGCAGGCGCGGAAGATGCGTCAAGCGCGAGTGATTTACATGTTAAGTCAATGCAAAGGCGCGAATAGGCATCCTGCAGCGTGATACGCGTGAATGGTGCTGCGCGAATTCTCGCGAATCGTTCCAGTTTGAAAATCTGAGCTTCAACGGGGGTGTAATTATGACGTAGCGTCTGTTGTTGGTGTCTCGGGGGAAATCCTCCTGCCGACAACAGTTCATCAAACTGGGCTCAGCTCAGTCAGAAGCATCGCTGAAAGCCTCCATCATCCAGGTTCAGTTTCTGGAGGAGTTTATGAGCTCACATAGCTGGGTGCACCTCTGAAATATTCTAGTGGACTCAGATACGGCTCCAAACGAATCAACGCTGTTTTTCAGCCTTCATAAAGCACATAAACACAGTTATTCTCTCTATAAAACCCCTGTTAGCCATTTAGCAATAAAGCTACAGTCACCAAACCAAAGACAGAAGCCCTGGCCATCACGCGAGTCTGAAAATAAAGAGAAAGTGCCGTTAAAGTCGACAAATTAATAATTTGGCAAATAATTTGATTACTGATGTCCATGTAAACACAGTCACTGTCTTTCTCCCCCTGCGTCTGTGTTTGTTGGGCCTCTGTGTGAAAATGAGCGCATGCACAAATGGAAACTCCCATTTTTATGCAAAACCTTCCCTCTTTCCCCTTCCCCGACACTCCTACCTAAAGCTGGAAACACCCACTTTCCTGAGCTTTTCCAAACTAGAGGTGTGAAAACACCACGCTGAGACTGGGGGGTTTCGTGGCCCTTGAAATTTGTATAATCGTGATATTTTGAACTGACCATAAAATGAATATTTGCAGTTTTGGCTAAAAATAAATAGCATTTTGTCTTGTTAAACATTTTAAATAGTCAGAGAATTTGGGTCAGAAATTTTGGAAAATGGTCATAAAAAACACTGAAATATGAAGGGAAAAAAAAGCATGACTAACTTTAGAAATAGGCTAAATTTCCTCTTTAATATTCAGCACACAACTCAGATTTCCTCTCATTGTTATCACTGTTTTATACGCAAGACATCAAAGGCTGTTGATCACAAGACAAAATGAAGAAAGCCTGATTTGAATACACAGAAATGAGTTCAAATGGACCGCAATTGTTGAATACTGCATGAGATTAAGAAGCTCAGTACAGAGTACAACCCAGCGAGAGAGATCAGATTAAAGGTTGCCAGATCAGTTCATTACAGCCACTTTTCATGTGAGTGGGAAGATATTCAAAATGCACATCAGCTCCGACATGATGTCAGCGCCAGTAATACCGGACCATCATCCCTCATCTACAAACACACGGGGAGAGAGGCAGTGTCCTGAAGATAAAGAGCTTTCGAGAGAGAGAGGGGGGGAAATACAAGAATGCAGACGTGTGGGGTAACATTCAATTAAGTTTATTCACCACCACCAACTGGCTCGTTAATCAAGAGGAGATAAATATTACAGCACATTAGCTCCATTTATTCTACAAAATCAATTCTTCTCCAGACTATGTTTTCCTTCCCTTTATCCTCCGAGCTAGAAGAGAAGACAAATCGCTACTTTTTAATCCAAGGTCTTAATGCAGATGAATGGTAGTGTCCGTCTTTACACAATTGTCTTGTCAGCCACTTCTCCATAAAGAGCAAGCTGCACCAGAAGCTCCTATCGCTGCTACAAATTCAATCTATCAAAGGCCACCACTACAGAAGCACAGCCGCTACTGACTATTCACTTACATATCAACCTATGCACAAACATTTATCTCAGTCAGCGCTGGATGGTAACTAACATAAAATAAAGTTTCTCATTAAAAGGATTAGTTCACTAAAATGAAAATTCTGTTGTGAATTACTCATCCTGGCGTCATTCCAATCTCCTGAGACGTTCGTTCATCTTCAAAACAAATTGAGACATTTTTGATGAAATCCAAGTGGTTTCTCATCCTCCAGACAACAGTGGATCCAAGATAAAACATTCTATGAGACTTCAGTGCTTCAACTTCAAGTGGTTTAACTGACAACAAGGTCGTATTTATGGGGGGGGGTCATACTAACATACATCTTAGTATGATCACATTTGAACCACTGACTATGTTTACATTGACATCAGTAATCGAATCATTGGCCTTAATCTGAATGAGACAATAATATGATTGTGTTGTTTGCATGAGTTGCTTTTTGAATCTTCCTTTCATGATCCCATTTTACATGTTATAGCACATAATTCGATTAACGGCATTGCGTCACCACGCTATCCACATTTCCTCCGAAGTTTCATGAAATTTTGGGTGTTTTATTTTTAATTTGTCAACTTTAACTGCAGTTTGGCACTTTCACTTTCATTGAGGAACATTTCATGCATGCCTCCCGTGAAAAATGAGATATCGGATGCGAGTATGAACTGCTGGAAGAGTATTGTTTTAATGGAATTTGATATTGCACACCGTATGGGGAAAAAACTCATTGTTTCACGATGTGTGTGTCCCTGGTCCTTTACTTAATTGGAAGGTGCAGAGAATAGTGTCAAACAGCCATGTGTGTATAGACTATCCTGTCGTCAAATGCGGTGAAAATTCTACACTATAGTAATAGTTTGATTAGTTGAATAGTTTCACATCTTAATCCGATTTCTGTTTAGTTTGGTTATAATCATTGGATTAAATTAAAAAAAATGTACTGTTTGCATGGTAGACTCTTAATCAGAGCATTGTATTAATTGTTTTAAAATCGGATTATTGGTGCCCATGTAAACGTACTCACTGTTGAACCACAAAGCAAAGACCGAATATGCAAAGAAACATAAGGTCTGTTTAATTTAATCTTTTCTTAGTTTTAACAAATATTTATTTTCCATACATATTTGTAATGAGGCAACAGACACATGTTTTTATTAAGTGTTTAATTCTAGGTCCAAATCCTAGGATTGTTAATGGACCTGTAAAACTGAAGATTTTTTTTTACTTTGGCTAAGCCACACTCTTTCTGTGTAGATATGAGAGAGCATTTTAAAAATATGGTATATCGGTGTATTCTGTGGCACCTATAAAGGTCCAAAAGTTTTTGTTTTAGCAGTCATGTCACAAAATAAACTGTGTTGGTTCCCTGAATAACTTGTCTTGAAAACAATTTTTGCACAAAAGGCAAATGTAATTATCAATAAATTAACAGTAATCCTTGCACATTTAAAAATATACATAAATCTCAAAACCCTCTAACATTTTTGAATAAATAAATGTACCCTGGGTGAACATAGAACACTGTACTTAGGCCCAATCCCAATTCTATATTTGTACTCCTACCCCTTCCCTTTGGCCCTTAAAATTGAATGTGAAGGGGAAGGGCTTCAAAATGTACCCCTAAGAAATGGGACACCACTACAGCACCCACACACATCATCATATGTCATAGCGATCTCTTGCTTCATATAAGATCAGACGATCGCGACTGCTGTAGTTATTCCAGTTGTTATTTTTTGGTGTTTATCTTCAGGAAATCACTGAAGGCGTATATTATGTTATCATAACAACCTAATGTGGCAATAAGATTGTAACTGTACTGTGCATTTACACAGTGGCCATATTCATCAATGTAAACAAACAAAAACAACATTAACATTTTAGCAGACGCTGTAAAAAGCTCATTCCCAGCTGCTAGACTTTTCTTTATTTGAGTGTCATCAAGTATCAGAATGATGTGGGACTGCTGTACAGGAGGTATTATTATGGACTATAGATAGCAAAATTTTGCAGCATTTTATATTTATTTTTTTTAAAGCGTGACGGTAAAACACGAGCATGGTTATGAATGTATTCAAATGCGTGCTTATATGATTTAAAATTTCGTACTGATGACAAAAAATACTAATTTATGGATCTCCTTACTGCGGGTGCAGCTATCTTGCCATTGTGGTTGGTTTCAAGTGTGCCCTGTGCCCTTGGTTTCGAGTGTGGTCCTGAAATATGTTTGTTCGAAGGGGGTATAGCCCTTCCCCTTAGCCCTACACCTTCAATCTAAAGAGAATTGGAAAGGGCTAAGGGTTAGAACTGGGATTGGGCCTAAATATTTACCACCTATTCAATCCCATCATGCCAATGCACGTTCTTACACTGGTTTCAAGAAGGAAGATGGGAACAGTAAGACAAACAGCAGAAATGCTAATGACAGACTGAAGCTGATGTTTGAGTCCAATTCCCTGCCCCATTAGCCAGGTAATGGCTGATTGAAATAAAGAGGGGTTACATCTATTGAGTCCTTTCTAGTCATCAGGGCACCACACTCCCAAAGGTTTGTAGCGACTATTGATGGCAAGTCATTACACTGGGATATGGTGAAATCTATAATCACCTGAAGGCTCATGAGATTGAAGTAACTTAACCAAAGTGCACTTTCTAATGAAATTTTGTTTTGTGTTTGGTGAAATAAAATAAACAATACAGGTTTGTAATTGTACACTGAAGTGAGCTAACTCTAGTCTTTCTTTTCTGAACTAAATGTCCTAATATCTCAATTCTTCATAAAAATAAAGTAAAAGCTTAACAGAGCCTCTTATCACCAGCAATGCTTAATGTCCTTTTTTTTCTCTCTCTCTCTACAATAAAATCTGATTAACCTTATAGAAACCTCTTTGAGTAGGTGTGAGGAAGCTCCCACTGGAAACCATATTGGATCTAACAGCCACATACTTTTATCAGATAGAGACAGGAAAGGTTGAAACACCTAAAACATGAAACAAACTGTTAAATGAAGCCTGTTAAAAGGTGCTCAGCCTCAAAAAGAAGGCGCAGACACCCTGACGACTTCACATATTCAGTTATAATATTAACATCAAAGAGATTTCAGGTGTTCCACAACTCAAGCATGTCAAGAAGAAGATTAATTTTTGAAAAGGCTGATTGAGTTGAACACTGATGGATTGAAAATGAAATGGGGTGTTTTTTAAGTTGCACCCAAAGATGTGCATCTCATCTCATATTGATAATAAATTAAAAAACGTACAAAATGTTTTCGTAACCGATGCAAATATTTACCCAAGGTATCTTCAAGTATTTTATCTCTGCAGCATCCCACAAGCATCTTCTCTACCACTCTCCCACTCTTTCAGTTTGGGCTTTTTATCTCAATTTAGCTTACTGAAATTAATCAACGTCGAGCTTTAGAGAGCTGATGATGTATAACTGCTTCAACACCAAATAAATAAAAAAATGGCTGTATTTGTAGATCTGACAGCACTTTGCTTTGGCCATTTAACAGCAATCAACAGCAGATGTCATGGTAACCAAAAGTAACTGCGTCTGCTATACTGCATGAAATGTTCAATGTGAACAGCTACTTTCATAACCTATCATCTTAACCAACATTGTTCACAAAAGATGAATGCATTTGACATGCTAAAATAAAGCTACATTTTATCATGTATTTGTGGAGTGGAAAGTAAAACTTGTTCACTTTTTGAAGTTTCTTCCATTGCAACTGAATTGATACCAACCACTTTATTAGGCACACCTTGCTAGTAGAGTGTTGAATCCCCTTTTGCCTTCAGAGGTGCTTTCATTATTCATAGCATAGATTTAACAAGGAGCTGGAAACATTTCTTTAAAAAACTGGTCCATATGGACATGAGAGAATCATGCAGTTGCTGCATATCTATGATGCACATCTTCCATTACAACACATCCCAAAGTTTCTCTACTGCAGCGTGAACCCCTGATACATGTATGGATGGATGGACATTACTATCTGAATTTAACAGCAAAAATTGGTTCTCATCAGACCAGGCAGTTTCGATTTTCTATTGCCCAGTATGGAGCCTGTATGAATTGTAGAATTCAGTTCTATGTTATGCTACAAATCTATATGCCTATCCCTTCCCCATGGCCCTTTAAATAGAATGTGAAGGGCTAAGGAAAATATTCAACTAAAAAATGGGACGCCATGCATTTCATTTGTCATTGCTAGCTAATACGTCACACAAGATGTCATCTGAGGCAGTCATTGCAGACGCTGGAAGCACAGTAATGATTAATAGATTACTCTCTCGCGAAGTTGCTTGCACTTTATTTTGGCTTAAAAAAGTTATTTGTGTTTAGCTCAAAATCATATGAGCCTCCGGGTTTCCTCAGACATCCTTGTTTCATACATGTAACAGCTGTGCAATAACACAAAGCTTATATTCATGGATATAACATCCCAAAAAAACATTAACATTGCACCAGACTTGCTGTAAAAAGCTAATTCCCTTCTATTAGATTTTTTACATTGAGTTTTAGTTTGCTGTTGTTAGTTGACAGGGTTATCAGCTGTGCTATTCTGCTGCTGTAGCTCATCTGCTTCTAGGTTTGGTGTGGTGTGCATGTTGTGTGTTCAGAGATTGTAACAATCATTTTTTAAGTTACTGTTGCCTTCTTATTATCACAAACCAGTTTGACCAATCTCTTCTGACCTCTGGCATCAACAATGTATGCACATTCATGTAATAATTTTAAGACAAAAGGTTTGCTCTTTGCTTTTTACACTGCACTCCAAGTCACTTATGTTATCTTGCATCCCCATTCTGATGGTCAGTTTAGACTTCGGCAAATAACCTTCACTACGTCTAAATGCTTAAATTCATCTAGTTGTAGACATGACTGACTGAAATCAGCAGTTGAACACATGTACCTAATAAAATGGCCAGTATACATTAAATCAGAATCAGAAAGAGCTTTATTGCCAGGTATGTTCACACATACGAGGAATTTGTTTTCGTGACAGAGCTTCTACAGTGCAACAGAATTACAGAGACAGGACAAAAAAACAGATAATAAATATATTCAAAAATACAAGTAAGTGTTAAATGCAAATAAACAAATGGACAAGTGTATGTACAGGTGGATTACTATATACAACATTATATGTGCAACTGTTATGTGCAAATTGGCATGTAAAGTGTGTTGTTAAATAAGTGTATGTGTAAAAAGTATATTTGTTATGTGCAAATTGGCATATAAAGTATGTTGTTAAATAAGTGTATGTGTGTGTCAAAAGTGTATAGCAAGTAGTGATGTTATTTCCACGATTATTATCACTGTCTGATTATTAGAAACTGTTTCTGTGTCGGGCTGTTCTGGTGCGCAGTGCTCTGTAGCGTCGACCAGAAGGTAACAGTTGAAAGAGGCAGTGTGCTGGATGTGAGGGGTCCAGAGTGATTTTGGCAGCCCTTCTGCTTGCTCTGGATAAGTACAGTTCTTGGAGAGTAGGGAAGGTTGTACCAATGATTCGCTCAGCAGTCCGAACTATTCGACGTAACAAAAATGTAATTATTTTTTACGTCGTGGAAGCCTAGAAAAAAATCATGAAGATTGATTCTTTTGTTGTTGCTTGGTTTTTAAGAGAATAGTTTGAATAACAAGGAACAACCATTTCATTTTGCATTCATATCCTTCCCTCGAAATTATGCTTCTGCTAAAATTAGTTTCCTCACGCTCTGTGCATCGCATTTGTCCATTTTTTTTAGCTATGTCCATGCTTCTTTAATTCTTTGCTAGATAACAGAAGACTACAAGCTCAAGTAATATGATATATTGACCTCGCAACCCTGTCTTAATGAAGCATGATCCTATAGCAGTTGTGTGTTCAGCCATGACTAACAACTGCTAAGAATTCCCTAACAGGACTCAGCTTTTCCTTCTCCTAATAAATACATTTCCATTTGCTGAAAGATGATCTTTATCGTGCTACTAATAGCTGTGATGCTGATGCTATCTGTTTGAAATACCCCTACAAAACTGAATTCAAATGAATAGCCAGATAAATAAGTAAGTACCTGTCGAATATGGAAACCACAGAAGTTAACTTTCCTCATTTCGTCTCCTGTTTTGTTGTGCTGGCTAAAATAATCCCCATTATTTCAGCAGGGTGTCTGTTGTTTTTAGGTAAATGAAAGGCTTGTTGGAGATTGCAATGTGAGCTAAATCAACCATCTTTGAGTCGCATTAGAGTCATAATTGCATGTAATAGCTTCCTTTCTATACGTTATTAACCACTGTATCTGTGTTGTAAGTAAAATAATCAATGTAATCCCAATTATACTGTCAAGCCTTGTCATCATTTCAATCTGTTAGTCTGACTGAAACACGAGAACATCGAAAATTGCACATGATGCTCTCAAGCAACGAGAGGAACGTCGAAACAGAAATCATGCCCAGCAGGAATTTCCAATAATGCAGTGGAAAGTGGAAATAACAGCACAGATTCGGATCGTTTTTGCTTGTCACTGAGCTGACAATATTTGTATTAGCTTTTCGTGGAGTGGAGTGAGTTACTTTTGAGTACTGTGATCATCCGAGAGAATGTTTTGTGTAAATTGATACTTTTAACTGAAGGGTCACACGTCAGATGGATTCAACCCTTTTATTCTCTCCCATGGTTCATCAATAAAATTACCCCTGACAGTTAAGATGAGAAAAGTGTGTGAGTCGAATAGCTCGGAATATGCAATCAGTCAAAAACCAGCATAGACTCTTAATCACAGACATTTGCGTTCTGTTAACATAAACATTCAACCATGCGTAATTAAGATGAATTGTACGTTGCTGCTTCATTTGAACGATATTCTCTAAAATGGTGGCTCTCTACACTTTGCTATTTTACCAAGGCTAGAATTATTCTTTGCTTTAATGAAATGGTTGTCAAGGCAGCACGAATCATTTTCAGATATGTAATTAGTGAATGTGTCTTTTTGTATACCTCTATTTTTGTATACCTGTATTTTTTTTAAGTCAAAATAGTTTGCTTTCAATGGTAAAACATTCATGCTCAGACTATCTGCATCAAAAGATGTAGTGATGGTTGCCTTGTAAATTAGCATTCAGGAGCAGTCCTTTGGAGTGAGAAAGGTTTATTTGGGTAATTTGAGTAATCTTTGAACGTATGCAGTGAATCTCTTATTTATACACATTCCAGACATGCTTCGACTTAATGCTTTCTTCACTCTGCTTTTCTATTCATTTAAATGGAACACAATTTACAATTGCCCCTTTAGAGAAAAGAGAAAGACTATGAAAAGAGGGTGTGAGTGAATTTGTTGCATTCATGTGAACTGATTTAGAGTGGGCCAAAAAGCTATTTGGAAACTTAAATCACAATTACAACTGTATACACATGCATAAATAGCATATTTTCAAATCAAGCAACATTTTTAAGAAGCACATTCCGAAAAGTGGAAAAAATCATATAAAACTGTAAATTAAAGTATGGAAAATCTCAAAGCAGCTTCAAATATTTTTTAGAAAGCAACTAGTTTCACATATTTTTCTTTTTAGTTCTTCATAATTTGACTAAAAAAGATTCTAAGACTGGCTGGATTTGTGAGTTTCAGTTTAGAACATCAAAAATTCTGAATCGTAACTGGAATTAAACGCTTCATTTACCTTTTTTAAAACTATATTTTTGCTAACTTAATTTAGCATTAAAACAGCATGATTCCTAAATTAAGCCTAGGCAAGAACATCAATTTAGGAT
Source organism: Danio albolineatus (assembly GCA_903798035.1). Lineage (NCBI taxonomy): Eukaryota > Metazoa > Chordata > Actinopteri > Cypriniformes > Danionidae > Danio > Danio albolineatus. The sequence goes on from CAIGQQ010031933.1 coordinate 4,236,628, forward strand.
AGTTTTGCTCTTCCAACTTTTTATTTATTGCCATTTGTACAGTGTCCATATCAAAATGAAGATAAAATTATCTTTCTTATCTATCTTTCTAAGAACTTGAGAGGAACTGTAAATTCAGTTTACAAACACTAACACACAATAAAAAAATCATCTTGGTTAATCCTAAATGCAAAAAAGTCAGATGAAAAAATGAAAAGTCAGATAAAAAAATGAAAAGTCAGATTTAAAAAAAATGAAAAGTCAGATTAAAAAAAGGGGCAAAAAAAGAAAAAAATGCAGAGGGCACTATTTGATGACTAATTTAAATAAGACTTAAATGTCAAAATACATTTATGTGGCCACTTAAAGGGCACCTATGATGAAAATAATCTTTTGGGAGCTGTTTGGACAGAACTGTGTGTAGGTATAGTGTGTCCACAGTTATATTGGAGTGATAGGAAGACAAAAAGTCTCTCTTTGGTTTTTTTTGTTAATTTCCTGACGTGACACACAGCAACGTGACATTAAAGTGTGGTTTCCCTGCCCACTGAATTGATTGACAGTCTCCATAGTAATGCGTATACTCAAATCAACAAGACAGGACGTTCGCAATGCAACTGGGTTTAAAAGATCTGTTCAGCTCGATGTGATCATCAGTCATCATCAAATTTGCAATTGCAATGGCACAGTGTGTAGCACGATTGCCCCACAGCAAGAAGGTCGCTGGTTCGAACTCCGGCTGGGCTAGTTGGTATTTCTGTGTAGTTTGCGTGTTCTCCCCGTGTTCCCATGGGTTGTCTAGTTTCCCCCTCAAGTCCAAAGACATGCAGTATAGGTGAATTGGGTTAGCTAAATTGTATGTGTATGTGTGTGAATGGGAGTGTATGGGTGTTTCCCAGTGATGGGTTGCAGCTGGAAGGGTATCCACTGCATAAAACATATGCTGGATAATTTGGCGGTTCATTCCGCTGTGGCGACCCCAGATTAATAAAAAGACTAAGCCAAAAAAAAAAATGAATGAATGAAAACAGTGCAGTCTTAATCACCACAGCTGCATGTCGGCATAATTATAAAAGAAGATGCTTCAGTTGTGTTTTGTGGGTGTTAAATCGGGTTTATTTTGTACATTAACATAACGGATATCCATACAGCAGTGTATATTAACCTGTATCCTGTCACATTAGTTAAGCAGTGTGTGTGTGTGTGTGTGTGTGTGTGTCCACTGTGTGTGTGTCTGCGTGAACTTTGGAACAACATTGTGTGACTCATCGTTGCAGAAATGCTTGAATTAACCCCACAACAAATACATCAAATGATCATCGGAAAGTTCTTACCGTAGTGTTTCTCACAAATGTTACATGAGATCTGCTTCCTTCATGTGTGTAGCTGTGCTGTTTATCTGATGCACGCAGCTGGAGATTGAGGCACACTCTGATCAGGTAGCAAAAATCTCCAAAGGTTATGAACGAGAACTCTGAATTTAAGAGAGCTCACATTTGTGGCTTTCCATTAAAACTCCCTGTGGTTTAAAAACAGCAGGTTCAAAGTACAGCACTGTGAAGAAAAAAAATGCAGCTCTGCCTTGGGTCAAAAACATACCTTTCTATATGGCCATGCTCCTGTCCAGCTTCTACTAGCAAATGTGCATCCACTGCAGTGTCACAGCTGGCACATTACTGCTGTTGGAAGAACACTGCGAACAAGAGCCAAATGTCCTCCAGTAAACCTGGTGCTCATATGACTGTTCTCATATTATTCTGCAGTTGTGCAGTAAGGTTGAAGGACCGTTTTACTTGCCATATGTCATTGGCTCTAAGACTGTCCAAAAAGACTGTTAAATAACCATTCATGTTTGAATGCTGAAGTGTCTACATGCACCAGAAGTGCTGGTAAATTAACCTGTGAAAGATAAACTAAGTTTGTTGACAAATTGCAAGATTTCTGTATATGCTGGGGAGACCTGAGCGATTAGAAACCATTGGCAGAAAGCTTACTGATATATAATATGATGGATTGGACTACTAGTCGATGGATGGATGGGTGGATGGGTGGATGGATGGATGGATGGGTGGATGGATGGATGGATGGATAGATGGATGGATGGATGGATGGATGGATGGATGGATGGATGGATGGATGGATGGATGGATGGATGGATGGATGGATGGATCGGTGGATGGATCAGTGGATGGATCGGTGGATGGATAGAAACTGAGTGAATAAAATAATGAAAATATGTATGAATGGATGGATAAAGATAAGATGGATAAAATGAATGAATGAATGAATGAATGAATGAATGAATGAATGAATGAATGAATGATGGAATGAATGATGGAATGAATGATGGAATGAATGGATGAATGATGGAATGAATACAAATATACGAGAGATTGAAGGATGGATAGATGGAAACTGAATGTATGAAAATATGTTTGAATAGATGAATAAAGTCAAGATGGATTGATGGATGAATATATAAAATACAAGTGAATAAGCCATGGATGGATGGAAAATAGATATGACTGGATGGATGTGAGACTGGATGATTGGTGGATGGATGGATGGATAGTGAATAAATGGAAATATCTATAAATGCATAATTGGATAAAAACAAGATGTATTGATGGATAAATGTATACAAATATATAAGAGATTAATAGATTGATGGGTGGATGCATGGGTGGATGGATAGATGGATTGATGAACAAAAGATACTCAAACATGGTAAAACAGATTTAAAACAAAACCTGATTGACTAATAAATGACTGAATTAACACACAGACAAGTTGTAATTAAACTATGCATAGTATGAGAGAGTCCGCAAAGTGATGGATAGATGGATAAAAGCAAATGTTACCTAGACGAGTGGGTGGAAAAAATTATTAAAAAATAAGGGATGGATGGATGGATGATGGATGGATGGATTGAAGGATAAATAGATGAAAATAATGCAAAATTGCTGAATGAATATTGTGATACAATGGATGGGATTTTATGTTTTATTTATATAGCATTTTTTAATATACAGTAAATGTTAAATATTTATTTCTAAAACCATGAGCATTATTAGGGGCTGAATTTCACTTTGTAGTCATCAAAAAGTCTTGACTCTCACTGAAAGCCTTTCCACAAGATGGTGAAAATGGTTGTAGAGATTTGCACTTGTTCAGACAAAAGATTCACTGAGGTCAGACGTCGGGTGAAGGGTTCTGGATCAAAGTCATTGTTGCAATTCATCCCAAGAGGTTTCATTGGGGTAAAAGTCACTGATTTGTAAAACTAGTAGACATTTTCCTTACTATTTTACTTCAAGATCGCTCGAGTAAGGCTCGAGCCAGCGACCTTCTTGCTGTGAGGTGACAGCACTTCCAACTTCGCCACTGTGTCACGTGACATGGGCAAATTGAAGCGTATTATTCATAGAAATCAGTGTAAAATCTACTGCACCAGAAAGAGATTTTTGAAGTAAAATAGTGAGGAAAATGTCTACTAGTTTTACAAATCTGTGACTTTTACCCCAATGAAACCCCTTGGGTGCCACGGTGGGTAGCACGTTTGCCTCACACCAAGAAGGTTGCTTGTTCGAGCCTCGGCTGGGTGAGTTGCCATTTCTTTGTGGAGTTTGCATGTTTTCCCCGTGTTCGCGTGGGATTCCTCCGGGTTCTCCCACAAGTCTAAAGACATGCGGTACAGGTGAAATTGAGTAAGCTATATTGTTCATAGTGTATGTGTGTGAATGAGTGTGTATAGATGTTTCCCAGTGATGGGTTGCGGCTTGAAGGGCATCCGCTTCGTAAAACATATGCTGGATAAGTTGGTGGTTCATTCTGCTGTGGCGACCACAGATTAATAAAGTCGACTAAGCCAAAAAGAAAAGGAATTAATGAATTTGCCCATATGTTAATCAATTGGGATGAAAACTAAACAGCCATTGGTTCATTAGAACAGACGCTTGACTATATAGTGTACTTTTTTACATTGACATTATGGGAATGAGTGTGCTGACAGTGTTAAAAACCCACAAAGCAAGGTTAAGCATCTGCTTAGAAAGTTTTTGTGTTTTGTGTGTGTGTTGAATATTTTTTTTTCTTTTTACAAATACTTACTTTTGTACTTCTTTGTGTGTGCGCTGCTGCACATTCTCACGTACACATGAATAAATTGAATATGTTTACGAATTATTCAATTGATGTTATATTTTCAGCCCTTGTTGTCCAAATTATGATCATTTCAGATTTAGAACAAAATCTCAGTAAGATAAGGGTTAGAAAAATAAAAGCAAATACACAACCAGTGTTCTGATATCCTGTATGTCTTCTCCGTGTTTTAAATAATGGATTTTTCCCATGTGGGGGTAAAAAAATGTTGGGTAGCACTACAGGAGTTCAGCTTAACGGAGCTGTCCTTCGCTGTCATGTCCAAGGACTACCACCCAAAGGGCCATCTCAGACAATTCACTGCCACTTAAACCACAACACAGACTGAAAAAGAGCATGTAAGAGAGGAAAAGAGATAGCAATATTCTTTGAAATGCTACCAATATCAATCTTTTGACTTGCTTTACAACATGCATGGAAATGCACTGTCCTATGAAAACGGTATGCTCAGATATGAGTTGCACTGCATGAGCAAAAAAATAAATTAAAAATGTAATAATTGTAAAACAACATCACCTAGAATAGAATAATAAAAAAAAATGATTAGAATAAACATGAATAGCCACTAGCTGCAGCATGAACTCACCCACATCTGCCAAAGCAGTGAAACAGTGGCCTCTAGTGCCAAAGTCTCTGAACTGCACCAATGACAGGTCCACTGCAGGGTTCAAGCTTTGGGTCAACACATTTTATGTTAGTATTTGTTGGCTAGATTTAAATATTTTATTTTTTATACACAAAACACAGACTTAAAGCTTTCACAATATGAATGAACGAATGAATGAATGAATGAATGAATGAATGAAATTAGTCACCATTTATTCAACCTCACATGGTTCCAAAGATTTTTGAGTTTCTTTCTTTCTTTCTTTTTTTCTTTCTTTCTTTCTGTTTATGATATATTATACTTAGATTTTTTTGATGAACGTTGATCACCAGTAGCGGGTGATTTAAATGCTAGACCATCAATCAATCAATAAAAAAAACTATAGAAGTCAATGGCTTTCAGTTTCCAACATATTCTTTTGTTCAACAGAAAAAGGTAACACTTTACAATACAGGGCACATAGTTATTGTATTTACTAACATAAACATACAATGAACAATGCTTGTACAGCAATTAATAATAGGTTAACATTTACTAATGCTTTTTTTTTAACTAATACTGTGCTTATAACATTAGTTAATGCATGAGTAAACATGAACTTTTTAAATATTTTAATAAATGTATTGTTTATTGTTTGGTCATGTTCGAAAATACATTAACTGCATATTGTGTGTCGTGTTACCAAGTATTATAGTGTCATAAAAAATAGACACTCAAATAGGTTAAAAAAATAAATAAATAAGTGGATTTTTAGGAAAAAAATTTTTTAGCTGAGCTATCCAAGTGACACAAACGCAAGGCTTAACAAATTGTTACATCACTATTTATCCTAGAGTTGGCTTAAATACAGTTTTTAGTAATCATGATGCTTTATGGGCATCTGATATATTCATGCTTGTTTGCTATTTAGTTATAAATATAGATGTCATTCATTTATTCATTTTCCTTCAGCTTAGACACTTTATTTATCAGGGGTCGCCACATCGGAATGAACCACCAACTTATCCAGAATATGTTTAACGCAGCAGAAACCGTTCCAGGCACCCATGCACTCTTGCATTCACACACATACACTACAACCAATTTTAGCTTATTCAGTTTACCCGTAGCACATGTATTTGGACTGTGGTGGAAACCAGAGCACACAGAGGAAACCCATGCGAGCACGGGGAGATCATGCAAACTCCACTCTGACCCAACTGACCCAGCCAGGGCTCAAACCAGTAACCTTCTTGCTGTGAGGCGACAGTGCTAACCACTGAGCCACCGTGCTGCCTTGTATTTATCATAATTATTTCTCAACATGTTTAATACACTAAAATTGATTGCATTTCCTCAGTTTACATAATTTCGCAACACATTTTATGAAATGAAAACTTATTTTTTCATTGTGTTCCATTGAATACAGCTTTTTAAAATCGCTATGCTGTTATATGAGCATCCGATATACACTATTCATGCCTTATTTGCATTCATCCTCATTTGGAAAAATAACAATGACTGAATCCACTAACATGACCTCAAGATCTATACCAAGAAATGTATGAAAAGTATTTCATATCTCAATGACTTTCGTTGACCTGGACATGTAAATAGAACAGGATAACATCATTTCAGTCTTAAATCACTGCCTTTATTATCTGTCTTTTTGGTCTCTGATTTTACCTTGAATAATGGTTAAAGTCAGACAAGCGGCCGGAGATGTTCAGACTAAACAGATTCCATTTCCGTCATCCATCGCAGCTGCTAATTGCGTGAGTCATTGTGGCTGAGAGCCTCAAAGCATCCATTCAATTTTCTGAAATGGTCTACCCAAACAAAAAGGACTCATTTATATAAAACCTTCAGAGAAAATTAAACATACAGCGCAATTAGAAACGCTGCAAACGTATGAGTCTGTTCGTTTCAAAGCACAGCGTTATTCAGCAAGGCTCGTGGCAAAACGCAGCATTCAGCAATCTGCCATGGTGCTATAAGTGATGCCTGAGATGCGAAGGGTAAATTTTTTTCCTCTCACAAAGCCACAAGAGCCCCATCCACTACAACCACATCTCCTCCAAGGTGATTGCATGCATATCTCATGCATCTATGAGAGCACAGGATCAAGGATGTTTCCTGCATTTCGTTTTTAGAGATTTGAATGGAATGTTTTTTTATCTGTACTGTTAAGTTAATGAGGCAAAATGTGTGTTGAAAGGGGTTATTAATCAGTTCTCTTACTTTTAACAAATAAAAGAACTCATGGTGTGTGTGCAGATGCACTGTGTTCAAAAAAGTTTTTTGGGAAAAGTTCAGAAGTAAGATGAATTTTGAATCACGCAGTACGGAAATCATTATAAGAATATAATATTAAGTATGGTACTTTAAATTTAAACATTATTAAAACCCTCAAACCTAAAATAATTATTCAGAGACTGTACAATATTGTTTAAGAGATATTAATAGAGTATTATAGAGTATAATAGAGACACAATTTTTTTAAAGGTTAGACATTTTGTGTTTTGGTCATTTTGAATAATGGTATAGGTGTGCCTTTAAGTTTTAGAAATTCTCTGATGTCATAGCATCATTCATTTTTGAGTCTGAATTATTCTATACATTTTAGATTGCACATTTAAATTGCTTGTTTGTTATATTCCTTAAATGCTTCTTTAAGTTTTGGTGTAATATATTATGTTGTATAATATTAACAAAACTGTAAAATTAAAATTATTCAGTTCATCTTTATTTCTGAATTTGTGTTTAGGAATTTTTGATAATTTTACCTTTATCCTATGCATTAATAGACTAATCCTTGCATTAATATTTTAACCCTAACCCAACTAATTACATAAACTTATGCTGATGTGTTTATCCTTATATAACCGTATGTGCTTAACCTCATATAACCTTGTAACTCCTATAAGCTTAACCTCATATAACCTTGTAACTTAACTCCTCTCTACTTGTTATCACCAAAATGTTACAACTCTACTTTCAGAGTGTGGTCGTTCACAGGAACAATTACTGAAGGGAGGGACAAAGGCTCGCTGTCTTGTGGGCTCTGTTATGTGTGTGCATACCTTTTTCTGTGCTGATGAGCTTGTTCTGCTTAACAACTGATGATGGAACTGATCTGGATGAAGGATCTTTCTTACTGAAGCACTTCCGGGTGGGGCTGAAGAGAGACAATGATAAATATGGGAGGGAAGAGGAAGTGGGTATGTGAGCTCAGCGGACACAGACTACCTGTGTTGCTGTTCTCTGACACCCGGAGCTCTATGATGCTTTATTCATCTAATGAACTAAATTGATTTTGAACTTATTTAAAGTTTCTGACTGATGTTTTAACCTGGGAGGACTATGAAAGGTCCAACAATAGCTCTTTTATAATGTAGATTGAGTTAAAGCAGCTTAACCTAGAAGTACTTGTAATCTGCAATTGAAACTGTGAGTCCGGTTTCAAGAGTTAAAGTTCAATTTAGTTTAGTTCAGTTCAGTGCAGTTTAATTTTCACTGCTGAAAGTCCAAACACTGAAGAGAACGAATCCATCGATGCGCAGCTCTACAAGTCCCAAACCAGAGGCGACAGTGAAACAAAACTTCTCCAACTGACGAAAGTGAAGAAAAAAAAAACTCGAATCTTTGTGTCACAATTTTAAAACACACCAAATAGTGAATAGTAATAAATATTCCTGTGCTTGAATTCAAAGGCTTGGTTTAGAAACAGACACCAAACTGCCTTATTCATATTTGTTACCGTTCACTCATTGGCCATTAATTCTCTTTTCAATGTTGTCCATGCAATTTCTCCCATTTACAGCAGTTACACAAACGTCTTTCACCCTGGGTCACAATTACCACACAAGCCTTTGGTTCCCAGCCAGAGAGTCATATGTCAAGCCCATTATGGGGGCTGTGATTGAGGTTTCATTTTTTGCATCAAATTCAAAAGTGTGCCTTGGAGAAGCACTGGCAATTTGAGTTGTAATTGTAGTCAAGATCCGTTTAGTCACCGGAAAACTGCAATTACCCTCGAGATGTATCCGCCTGTGTGAATTTGTCTGCTCTTTCTGAGGCATTTCTGTGACCATAGGAGGTTTGTGTCAGAGCTGATACGCATGCCGTTATCGCGCTCTGTTTAGTTGTGAGTATACAAACACCCATAATGGTGTAAATATTTTTTTTTCCAAAAGCTATCAATCCCTCTTGTTCCTGTGTGTTTATCCAGCAGCCTTTTGGGGTAAATTTGGTTTGCTAAGTGATGCTGTGAATGCACATACTGACAATTTCTTCATTCAGAAACGCTTCTTCCATTTTAAATAGATAATCTGGAAAAAACGAGCAGTAGAAAGAGGGATGTAAGAAAGTACAGATATCATACAAAACATAACACATAACAAACTATCAACAGTTCTTGGGGGGGAAAAGTTTGCTTGACTTGCTGAGACCTTGTGTTTCTCTGTCTGAACAGGTGAAATTGCAATATTCCTCCAATTCTTCCTCTCACAGATCAATTTCTGCAAAGGGAAGATGAAACTTATTTCAATCATTCCATTGGAAAAGCAACAAAAAGATGTACTCAAAGCAGCAGACGTTACACTAAATAAGTTTTGTCTGACAAACACCTATTTACTTCTTCCACCCTCAAAACTGCACCTTGTTTTCTTTGCTACAGAGATTGTGCGGGGAATGTTCTCAGACCTTTCATTCATATAACATTGCCAGAGTAAGACAAAGTAGATCTTATATACACAAAGTAAACCATTGACTTATTGATGAGCCAATGGAAGAAATGAATGAAACAGTGGTGACTAAGCAAGACACAATGAAATAAAACAACATGAAAATGGTAGAAAATAAATTTAATTTCAAGAATTTGCAGGGTGAGAGAGAAGTTTGATCTCGAGAACTCCCCTGCTGTTTATAGCTAATGACAAATTAGGAATTGCTATGAAGAGTTATACTGCTGACTAGGAGCACATCTATGGTGCCAGTTTGGATTAGTCAATTGACATATGTCGCATGTCTTTGGATGGTGGGAGGAAATGAAATTGAATTCTTCAAAATGAAAATAACTGGTATGAAACTGTGGTATGATTATTTATAGTGATTTAGTAATCGTCTGATTGGTATAACATGTATTAGCTAATACGGGACCAGCTGTGATCAATCATAAGCATGTGATCCTCTCGAAAATTAGTTTATAAATAAACTTCAGAAAAGAGAAACCAACTGAAAGTCCATGATCAAGAAGCTGAAACTATAATATACAACTGCACATGACCAGACTAACCCAAGAGTCAATAAAACAATGTGCACATAAAGTAATTGCATTGCATTAGGGATATAAAGTTTATTCCCCTGTGCCAAAATCTGATGAAGAAGGGAATAAGCTAAAATAAAGTCAGTGAGTGAGATATGTTAAGCTCAAAAATATGAATAAATTTCAGACAATGTAATAATAATGCTAAATATTGCTACAATTAAGTTTACAGACTTGGAAACATTCTTGTTTATGACCTCTTTTTTGAAGAAATGGCTCAGTATATTTTTAGTATGTTAGGGGAAAACAACTAAATTACCGGTCTGAGACTGCATCGTGTCTGCATCCAGACTCTATTGGGGCTTTTTTGCCTTAATTTGTAGCTAGGCATGGGACAATAACCGTTTTCAAGGTATACTGTGGTTTGGAAAAGTCAAGGTTTTAAAACCACCAAAATTTTCTGTAATAGATCCGTTCCTTTTTTTTTTGTTTGTTTTTTTTTTTTTTTTTAGGACAACATTATGTCCAGCAGAAAAGATCTCCAAAGATGCTGTTTTAAATTGTAAAGAAAGTGTTTTTGAAACAAATGAGGACAGCAGAAGTCAATGATTCATTTTCATTATTTAGCCTGACATGTTTACTGCTCCAAAATATTTTAAATCTTTCTCAAAATAAAATACAAGACATTTAAAAGATATTTCAAAGAATATATTTTAGGGCATTAATCACAATATCGTAGAACCGTGAAACCGTAATATTTTTTATCCAAGGTTATCACACTCTCAGAAAAAATGGTACAATGTTGTACCAAAGAAGGTACAAACTCTTGTCACTGGGGCAGTACCTTTTAATGGGACAGAATTGTACCTTGGGAAAAGAAACAAATTTGTACCTTTTAAGGTCATGATTTGTACCATGGGAAACCAAAATGTACCGTTATTTTTAAAAACCTGCAGATACAATATTGTATACTCTGTGAAAGGTTCCACCACAGTGACAAGACACTTTGTACCTTAACAATGTCAAAAATGCTTACCAAACATGTATTAAAATGCCTTAAATGTTTAGTTTACAATACCTATAGTTTTATGTTTTACCAGTTGTTTTGTATTATTGTATTATAGAATTAAAAATTTATGTTTATATGTATCTTTAAACTTTTAAATGATGATTCTTGTTTTAATTTTTTTTTTTTCACTTTGCCTTTCCAGTCATATTTGTTTTCATAGATATTGTAATAAAGGAGTTGTTCAACACTTTTGTACCTTTTATATGAGAACAATTGTGTACCTTCATTTCAGTTGTACCATAAAAGGCACAAAACAGTATCATAAGAGGTCTTTTCAGTGCCATATAAGGTATAATTTTTACAAAGGTACAAAACTGTTCCTCAAGGAACATTATTTGTACCATCATGTACCTTTTTTTTCTGAGAGTGTACCGTCAAAATCTTATACCAGCCCCTGCCTATTTGTAGCTACAATTACAACAAAGATAAAACATTAGGTCTGCTTTAGCTTGTGCAACAATTCACACAATGAACTATCCATTAACTAGTTTCACCTCAAATAAACAACTAATGCTGCTAATTAATAGTAAGGTGCTGATTAGGTATGGACAAGGAATAATTTGTGTTTCACAAATACATCATGCAGAAATAATCAGTTCTAATACATTTATAGAAGAGAAAATATTTCTAGAGATTTTTTTTTTGTAAAATAACTTTTGGACACAGACTTGTTTTGCAAATATAAATACATTTATATCGCATCACATACTTTTTATAAGCTTTCTACGAATGAAGCACTGATTTAGTGATGTGAGATGTTTAATTTGTGCTGCAACTACAGTAGTACTAAATGTGTTTGAACTGAAGCAGCTATTCAGCATGTCATGGCACGTTTATTATCATGAAAACAACATTTGTTTAAATTTTCTGACAAAAATAAGCTAAATTTAAAAGAAGAGACTTTTTCTAACCATAAGTAACAAAAATACAAATGTTCTTGCAATTATCAGACAACAGCTACACTATAATGTCTAGTGTCAATATTTTATCTTAATAATCAATATGAATTTGTTAAGGCGCCACGGTGGCATAGTGAGTAGCACATTCGCCTCACAGCAAGAAGGTCACTGGTTCGAGCCTCGGCTGGGTCAGTTGCCATTTTTGTTTGGAGTTTGCATGTTCTCCCTGTTTCCCCCACAAGTCCAAAGACATGTGGTACAGGTGAATTGGGTAGGCTTAATTGTCCGTAGTGTGTGATTGAGAATGAGTGTGTATGGATGTTTCCCAGAGATGGGTTGCAGCTGGAAGGGCATCCGCTGTATAAAACAAATGCTGGATAAGTTTGCGGTTCATTCTGCTGTGGCGACCCCGGATTAATAAAGGGACTAAGCCGAAAAGAAAATGAATGAATGAATTAATTAATTAATTTGTTAAAATAATGCATAAAATCTTTTTTAAGTTCCACACTCTTACAGACTGCAGATTTTTTTTTCTTCCCACAGACATTATAATGCAGCATGATGGAGATTTGCTCAGTCCATTACTTCAGTGTAACCCCATAAAAGTCATTAAAACAATAAACCATGGCAAATAATTTCATACATTCATGATGTAAGGCGCTAAAATGACTGAATTCATTGCGAACACATTAATGAATGCTGCCAGATGTCCACAGGAAGCTTTAGAACATTGTTACAGACCAAGAACCCCTGTAATTGAAGAATGTACTCCATACTTCATTTAAGATTTCATCATTTGCTTCACAGAAACATAGACAACCACTAATAGACATCTCGAAAGCCACCGAGAGAACTGTCAGAAGAAATATACCCCTTCATTACCCTCTTCCAATAATCAGTTCAACCACCTGTTAGGTGCCAGCCTTGTACATTAATATTTCTTGTCTCGGTCGTACAGTTTTAGTTACTGGCTGAATTATACACCAGACATCTCATCCAGAACGAAGTCCACCCACTGGCGGTCTGCCATGCTCATGAAATCAGTGCGAGTCTGTGTGCAAAGTTCTAAAAAAAAAAAAAAAAAAAGATTTGAAAATGCTGCTAGCTTGACCTCTTGAAACCATAAATGGATTCAATCTGCTCTCTCTTTCATTTTGGTAGGTCCAAAGTCCAACCAACATCTCTCAATCTCAGAGCCTCTTGAACCTAAGTGGGCTGCATGCAGCAAAAAAGTGACCACATACCATGTGTTTTGCTGAGCTGTCAATAGTAGTGATGACTGAGAGTGCTTCCTCAAAGAAAGTGATCTGTGGCTCTCAATCCACCACAGTGAAAGCTCTAGAGTTATGGCTTTCCATTAGCGATATGCAATTTATTCCTTTGATGGAAAAGCTCATTTTTCGCGGTCGTTACTTCAGTCTCCATTGTCACATGATCCTTCAGAAATCATACCAGTATATGCTGATGTGGTACTCAAGAAATATGACATGATTAGTAGCAATGTTGAAAAATGCAGCACTTAGTTTATTTGTGGAAAATGTAATAAAGTTTATTATTTTAAAAGATTATAATAACTAGGGATGATCGTTTGAGCATCTATATTGCAATGTGTGAATCCACAATAGTCACATGGCAAGGATTAGAGTATTTATTAAAGATTAAAAACTAAACCTTTTCATTATTTATACAATTCATTCATGCATTTTCTTGTCGGCTTAGTCCCTTAATTAATCTGGGGTCACCACAGCGGAATGATCCGCCAACTTATCCAGCATATGTTTTACGTAGCGGATGCCCATCCAGCCGCAACCCATCTCTGGGAAACACGCATACATTCTCATTCACACACATACACTTCAAAAAATTTAGCTTACCCACTTCACCTGTACCATATGTTTTTGGACTTGTTGGGGGAACCGGAGCACCCGGAGGAAACCCACGCGAACTCAACACAGAAATGACAACTGACCCAGCCAAGGCTCAAACCAGCGACCTTCTTGCTGTGAGGCAACAGCACTACCCACTGTGTCACTGCATCGCCCTATTTATACAAAAATCATGCTATGAATATGCTATTTTATGTTTAACTGTTCAATTTCTGCATACTGAGTAATATATACTGAATACTGTTACATTTCCCAGAAAACCATATAGCACTGTTTATTTAACCTTTATATGTTATTTATATGTGCTTGTAATTTATTATATTTATGCAGATGCACTTCATAGTAAAAACTTGATCATCATCTAAATGAATGACATATTTCCAAATAGAGCTACTTAAATCATGTGGTGAAATTATGTTCATATCACAATATATATCGCAGCAAAACAAAGTGTCGCAATGTCAGATATTTCCAATATCGTGCACCCCTTATAAAAACATTATAAAAGTTTCTCACTTTCCCATCATCATAAAGTGAAAAAGAAAAAAACAAGCAAATAGACAATCCAAGTTTAGACTGCACAATTTTAGCCTCGATTTTTGACTCGTCGACAGGATTTGAGAAATCGCCAACAAATGCCCGAAGTCACAGATAAGTCAGTGCTATTTCACCTGAGTAACAATCACACAGTGTGAACTATCGAAGATGCGATCTGAGAGATTTGTTGATGAGTCACTGACACCCTTAAAATATTTGGCATGCTAAATATCTGGACCTGTTGGTGATTGAATATCATGCCATGTAAATTTGTTCTGATATAAAATAACGTCAGCAGTTGCCTACAGCCAATGAGAGGGTAGCATCCAGGCCAGTGGAAAGTTGAAAAAGGAGTTACGAAGGTACAGTATAGAGCACAGTATCAACAAGCATGGCTCCGGGTGAGAAAAGAGCTTTTTTGAAAAACTAGTGGTCATTTGGCAGGAGCACCCGTATCTGTTTGTCGTGTCATCTGAACAATACCACAACCGAGTGAAAAAAAGAAAAAAGTTGCTAGTATCCTTCAAAAGCCAGGTAGGCAAAATAAGTACAATTTCTACCCCACTATGTAACCATGATGGAAAGAATCTATATGAGGATATAAGCACATATGAAACCTATATGCAGTATATATGCACATATATGATAATATATACGCTGCAAATACAGTATGCATATATATGCCACATATAGGCAAAATTGTGGTGCATACCTGTATATTCAATTCAATTCATCTTTATTTGTATAGCGCTTTTACAATGTAGATTGTGTCAAAGCAGCTTCACATGCATTATAAAAAATTGAAACAGTATCAGTCCAGTTTTCAGTGTTGAAGTTCAGTTTAGTTCATTTCAGCGTGGTTTAATAGTCACTGCTGAGAGTCCAAACACTGAATAGTAATCCATCGATGCGCAGCCCTACAGGTCCCGAACCATGCAAGCCAGAGGCGACAGCGGCGAGGAAAAAACTTCACCAATTGGCGAAAGTGAAGAATTAAAAAAACCTCGAGAGAAACCAGGCTCAGTTGGGCACGACCATTTCTCCTATGGCCAGACGTCTTGTGCAGAGCTGCAGTCTATGGCGCCGGGGCTGGAGAACGCTGGACATCCATCATGGAGAGACCACAGGCGGGTCACCGGCTGGTCAACAGGCTGGCCCTTTGGGAACAATGCGAGGACTCGTCTGTCACAGGGATCGTCTTACAGGAAACTGTCTCATGCTCTCCATTCCTCCATAACCACCACAGCAGCTGCTCAGGATACGGCATGGTCCAGGATTATGGAAACCTCGGGAATAATAAAAAACAGACTAACATGAGCAGAGATGCCATTCAAATTATAATGTGTTTTGGGAAGTGTTCCCGGCTCCGGTTGCCCTAAATAAGTCAGACTAACAATCCTTTAGAGGATTTGGATTCCAAAGCATTTGTGTTTTATGTGTATGCTAATGTAAAGAGATGTGTCTTTAATCTAGTTTTAAACTGACAGAGTGTGTCTGCTTCCCGAACTGTGCTAGGAAGGCTGTTCCAGAGTTTAGGTGCCAGATAAGAGAAAGATCTACCACCTACAGTTGATTTTGATATTTTGGGAATAATTAATTGTCCAGAATTAATTGAGCGTAGCGGACGTGATGGGCTATAATAAATCAGGAGCTCCTGCAAATACTGGGGAGCCAAGCCGTTCAGGGCTTTGTAGGTAGTCAGTAAGATTTTAAAATTTATACGATATTTAATAGGGAGCCAATGCAATGCTGAAAGAACTGGAGTAATATGATCATATTTCTTTGTTCTAGAAAGCACTCTAGCAGCTGCATTTTGAACTAGCTGAAGTTTGTTTATCAGGCCAACAGGGCAGCCGCCTAGTAATGCATTACAGTAATCCAATCGAGACGTCATGAAAGCATGAATGAGCTTTTCCGCATCAGACATTGATAGCATGTGTCGAAGTTTGGCAATATT
>CAIGQQ010031933.1:4267206-4284172 GCA_903798035.1 Danio albolineatus
ATATATATATATATATATATATATAGGGCGCCACGGTGGTGTAGTGAGTAGCACGTTCGCCTCACAGCAAGAAGGTCGCTGGTTCAAGCCTCGGCTGGGTCAGTTGGCATTTCTGTGTGGAGTTTGCATGTTCTCCTCGTGGTTGCGTGGGTTTCCTCCGGGTGCTCCGGTTTCCCCCACAAGTCCAAAGATATGCGGTATAGGTGAATTGGGTAGGCTAAATTGTCCGTAGTGTATGAGTGTGAATGAGAGTGTGTGGATGTTTCCCAAAGATAGATTGCAGCTGATTGGGCATCCACTGCGTAAAACAAATGCTGGATAAGTTGGCAGTTCATTCCGCTGTGGCGACCCCAGATTAATAAAGGGACTAAGCCGAAAAGAAAATGAATGAATGAATATATATATATATATATATATATATATATATACACACACACACACATACAGTTATTGTAATAATTTAATTAATAATATATACAAAATTATATTTAGAGTAAATGTAAAATGTAAAGAGTGAGAGAGCCCTCCTGTGAAATTTGTATTATTTTTTAAGTATGTCCAAAGTCATTCCTTCTGAATTAAGTCTCATTTCTTTTGGTGAATGTTTTAAATTTGATAAATATTTTAATAAATCTAAAACCTAAGGTCAATATTATTTGCCCCAATTGACTATAGAACCACGCTGACTATATGGTGATTTGCCTAATTAACCAAACTTGCCTAATTAACCTTGAAATTGCACTTTAAGATGAAAATTCGCTAAATTCAAGCACTTCTCGTTGGAGCTTATCACATGATCCGTTTGACACCTCTCGTATATAAACAAACCAACTAAACTCGCAATACTGTTCGGTAAGCAATCCATCGGACAAAACAATTAGTCGGACAAAACGTTACAGGAGTAGCTTTGTCCCATCATCGGTTGTTGCTTTGTATAAATTGTAATATTTTAAGGTACTTTTGTATGTGTATATGTGGGTATATAGGTGTATGTGATGTAATGAATTGTTTGTATTAAACGCCAAACTTTTCTGCAAAAAGAATCTACCTAAAGGGAACAATAAAGTCAACAACAACAACATGTGGTGAAACAAAAAATATATATATATATATGTAGAACCTTTATTGAACGTATTTTCATATCAAAATATGTTATCATCCAGCCCTATTTACAACTAAAATTTATATATAGTGTTCAGTACACACTGTTCAGAACATTTCTTGTAAATCAATATAAAATAGTAAAAAAAATATTTAAAAAAACGCATTCCTTAGAAAGTCATCTATCTGATGTGAGAGATGAAGGCTCTTACAGTACGTACTCTTCTGTACTGAAAGAAGAAAGCAAACTAGCCATGAAGCGAGGAGTGGATGGCCCAGATGCACAAAAACAAGAGGACAAGCACATCAGAGTCTCTCGTTTGAGAAACAGACCCCTGACTGTAGCTCTGCTGGCAGCCTTAATGAAAGGACCACAATAAAGTCCAACTTCATCTGCGTTACAGATGTGAAGACTTTCAGATGCTTGCCTTTTTAGAGAATATACAACATCTGACTCTGGCAAACAGAAAGATGAGGAAAGAATGAGCAAAAGAACAAAGTACTGCACTGAAAAAAATGTTGACTGCAAAACTGCTGTAAACAATTTATTTGTGTTGAATTTAAACAAACAAATTAGAATTAATAATGTCCAACTTAATTTGTTTGTTTAAATTCATCCCAAATAAATTGTTTACAGCCACTTAACATAAAAAAAAATAGTAAATCCAAGGAATCAGCTTTGAATATTTTTTTTCAGTGTGGTGGTAAACGAACTGCAAATAGTATTATAGTTGGTCAAGCTGTTCCAGAAACTGTTTAATGAAAAAAAATCTGCAAGAAGTGCTCTATAAAGCAGAAAATATGCATTGGGTTACACACAGTTAAAAACTTTGCCTTTCAATTATAATTCATTTCATAGTGTGCACAGACATCGACACAAATTTTCTTCACTTACAGAATTATGAGCGAGAATAATGCATTTCTACTTAGATTAGTCGAATTTTTTTTACATGCTCAGACATGTCCTCGTCATTGTCAGCATCTATTGTTTATGTTTTTGTTTCTGAACAGCAAACACGACATGTTTTTACAGCATTTCACAATGTAGCCACTATGCAGTGTAACATTTTAAAAACATTTTTAAAAAGTGTTTACTTCAGTTTATGTAACAATTCACACTGTTTTCTACTGGCAGCTAACAGTTAATATTAAGATATTAACTGTTCATTACCACTTATAAAGTATGATCTTATTTTAAATATTATTAATCCTAGCCAATACCTAAAGCCAACTTTCACTTTACTAACTGTTAATAAGCAGCTAATGACTTTATTGGGCTAAAGATATTAGTTAATAGTTTGTTAATAGTGTGAATTTCGCATTAAAATAAAGTGTGACCATTTTTTTAATCTTTAAAATAATGTAACCAAAATAAAATGTTTCAAAAATGTTGTAAATATACCAACCAGGGATGTTTTCTTTAAGTAGTAAAAAAGCTACATAACATGTTTGTCTATCACCAAAATTAAATCAGACCAAACTGCAACTTTTTGTAAAAATGTGGGTCAATCTGTGCTTTTGAAAATACTATTGGTTGGGTTTAGGGAAGGAGTAGGGTGGGCCAGTCGATCGGTCAGTGAAACAGTCCTCTGACAGCAGCCTCACACAGGCTGTGGCATTGACATGATGCCACAGCCTACGTTGGTGGATTGACGCAAGAAGAGCAGGCACAAATGACACTCACAAGAGAAATTTGAGATCTCAAAAAGCACACACAGCTGCCTCTGGTAGATTTGCGAAAACATACCTCCTGGGACGTATTTGGTGCTCTCCAGAAATGTATATAGAGGTACGTTTTCAGAATGAACCTGGGTCGGTTGTTCATTTTTGTATACTTTATTAAATGTGACAAGACAGAATCTGTGGAAATTTTTGTGCAAAATTTTGTACAAAAACTGCAGATTAATGCGGAATGATTTTGGGAGTGTAACTAAAAACTTAAAACCTGAAGTGAAAAATAATAACTTTGTAACTTTTAAGGTTTACAATGCAAATCTAAATATATCTAAATACAAGTCTCTCATATAATATACAGAAAGGTCCTATAAACACTAGCATATTAGTTAATAATATTACTCAAATTAATATAAAACCTGAATAAATAAATATTTTTACACACTTGAGTATATAAAGTAAATAAACAGTAAATAAGTAAATAAGTAAATAAACAGATTCAGTGATAAGCTAATATAATCTGCAGATTTCTGCACGTGTAATATCTATGTGGGCCTAAATGTTAGTGTTAGAAAATTTATAACAAAATTTGTAACGAAATATTAGAGTAGCCAAAAATATTTACTTACACTCACCATATGCATGCCCTAGCTTTTTTTTCCAAATTTTTGAGCAGTATTCTGTATACAACCTGCACATTGTTTTGCCACAACAACTTAAGAAATTCTTCTAAAACCAACAGTGCCTAAATTCTTCTAAAACCAACAGTGCCTAACATAGAAGTCAATATAAATAAAGCGGGAACTGTGTTACTGTCTCAGGGCATTTGCTGTTGAAGTATCACTTACTTACTTTTAGGAGTAAAATGTTGCTGGCTGTTTCAGGCAAAGCCGAAATGGCAGTTAGCTCTTCACCTTGTTTGACTGAAGGAAATCTGCTGTAAATATTTCTGGCAGTTCTCCCACCCTTCTCCTGGGGAGCAGATTTTGGCAGTCCAGTATGATGCAACAGATCTTGAGAGACATGTTTGTAGACCCAGAGCTTCTGGCAGAACTAAATGAGGAGCAGAAGCAGATTCTTTTCTACAAAATACGTCAGGAGCAAGTGCGGCGATGGACAGCGTGTGAGGGACCAGAGGGAAGCTGGGAAAATCCTCTGGTCAAGGAGAGAGATGGTGAGTCCAAGAATCCAATCTTTCCTAGGCCTGCTTATATTCCGATTGCTGTTGTATGTGTCTAACACCTATATTATATTGATTTATTATATTGGCACGGTGGGTATTGCTGTCGCTTCACTGAAAAAAGGTTGCTGGTTCCGGCTGGGTCATTTGGCAATTTTATGTGGAGGTTGCATGTTCTCCTCTACACTAAGGACATTTTAGCTTACCCATTTCACCTGTAGCACGTCTTTGGACTGTGGGAGAAAAACCGGAGCACCCGGAGGAAACCCACACGATCATGGCAAGAACATGCAAACTCCACACAGATATGCCAACTGACCCAGCCGAGGCTCGAACCAGTGACCTTCTTGCTGTGAGGCGATTGTGCTAGCCACTGCGCCACCGTGACGCCCTATCATAAATTATACTATATAATATTTATTTATTTACATAATTGTCTGTTGGCCAGATGGAGATTAATCTCCTTCAAATTTTTCAAATGTGGTTGTTCGGGACCAGTGAGTTTTTAAAAGCTTATGAACAGCTGTTCTTCACTGAAGTGGAGAAGAGGTTTGAACCCACAAACTGCATTTGATCAGTCGCAACTTAACAAGGGAAGACTTGTGATTTATTTGACCATTTAATAATTATGGCTGTTTATGCTGGGACAAATACATGATATTTCTGATATTTTTACACACATCTTCTGACACATATCAGTATTTGTTTGAGCCACTTCCAAATGGGTTTTTTAACATCAGATACAGTGCATAAAATCCGATATCTGGGCATCTGACTTGGATCTATATATAAATACAATTCTTGTGGAATTCCAAGCTGCTAGAAAGCAATAAGGGTGATAATCTGTTCATGTAATGTAACCCCATATTTTATCCAAATAATGCAAAATCCTATTCCTCATGTTGTTTTAAGATTAATATGACTACAATGTTGGGTTAAAATTTTAGTTTGGGTTAAATATGGACAAACCTAACAACTGGGTTAAACATTTTACACCATTTTAAATTAAAAAATGTTAACCCATATTGCAAAAACAAGCTTTTATTTTTAGTGTGAAGTCTTACCATATTCTGAACACAAATGAATATATTTGATATGCTTTTTCATATTTTTTCTCCATCCACTAAAACTTTGACCAAAAAACTAATCAAACTGAACAAAATTATATGGTAAAAAATAATAATAGTTCTAATCTGAATTTGGTTAATCCAAAAATTTCAACCTAATCAGTTTATATAGTAAACAGATTTAAGCATTTAGTCACAAATTTAAAAATAAGGTTAATTTTAAATTAACTTAATTTGATATTTACTATATAAAGTTACTTAATCTAGTTTGGTTTTCACATCTGCCTTTATGTCTGTCTCCAGAAAGCAGGAAGAGTGTCCAGTGGCTGCAGGGCAGAGATGGTGAGGTGTGGGTCTGGGTAATGGGGGACGCTCCAGGAGACAAACCTTATGAGCTGATTGTCAAAGAGCTGATGGAGGAGAGAGCCAGGCGACAGGCACAGATAGAAGCCCAGGAGCTCTGGTGAGGACTGACCAACTGCATGATCTTCATTTTCATTCATTCATTCATTTTCTTGTCGGCTTAGTCCCTTTATTAATCTGGGGTCGCCACAGCGGAATAAACCGTCAACTTATCCAGCATATGTTTTACGCAGCGGATGCCCTTCCAGCTGCAACCATGGGAAACATCCATACACTCTCATTCACACTCATACACCACGGACAATTTAGCTTACTAAATTATTTAGCTTACCTATAGCGCATGTCTCTGGACTTGTGGGGGAAACCGGAACACCCGGAGGAAACCCACGCAACCATGGGGAGAACATGCAAACTCCACACAGCAATGCCAACTGGCCCAGTCGGAACTCGAACCAGTGATCTTCTTGCTGTGAGGCGAACGTGCTACTCACTACGCCACCGTGACGCCCTTCATTTTCATCTATTTACTATATTTAAATCTCATTTAGTTTCCAAAAAAAGCATAAAACAGGTCATCTTTTGCTTTGAGATTTGCTTTGTTTTGGACTCCATTAGGAACACAAGGTTTATTTTGTCAGTCATGTTGGATAATACACCTAAGTAAATAAATGCACAATGTGAAAGTTCCTACATTCTGTAAATATTCCACATATTTTGGCTTTTCTTTCTAGGCGTAGGAAAGAGGAAGAAATAAAGCAAAAGTTCAGAGATGCCATCACAAAGGAAAAAGCGCGCCTAGTTGCAGGCAAGTGGAAGGAAGAAGCAGAGGACAGGAAGGCAGCCAAGCAGGAAGAGGAACGAATACAAGAGAAGCTAAAGGTGATTGATCAACAAACTTCTAACTGTGCTGCAAAATGAGAATCTATTCATTTTGCCTTAGTCAGACAAAAATTACTGCCAGCATTTCACACGGATCCAAACCATCTGCTAGAGCATCAGGGGATTAACTTAGAAGTGGAAGTCCCAAAAAAAATCCAATCAATTACTTGTAGGAGACCTGCAATGATGTCCACCTTTGGGGCCTTACGTTCGTTTGGAGGGTGTTGTTTTCCTTCAAACTCTCTGTAAATTATTTAGGTAAGTGTGTGGAGCGGTTGCTGTATGTGAAGGGGGCTCTCTGTACTCCTATTCTCAGCGCCTTCCTTTGAACGACAGAGAACAATGAGGAAAACAACCAGGCAATCAATACTCAATCTGAAACCAGCAGGAGGGCAACTTGCTGCATCAACGACGAAAACTAGGGTTGAGTTCTTTTCTAGTTTCCCAAAATCTCTGTGTATGTGCTTTTGTTCGTCATGTTAGTTTTAGCTGCTTCCCACTTGGAGGCTAAATGAAACAGAAAATGCATTACACAGAGCTCTGGCTGTATTTGCTTGATGTTGTGAAAAGTAGTTTTTATGTTTTGGTGCAAAAGAGTTAGTGACACTAGTGTGCCCCTAAAATTTATTTTTTTTAAATATGTGTCAAGCTATTGGAAGTTTAATATTTAGAAATGCTTTGTGTGATTCTTTTCAAGTCAACTTTTCAACTGATCTGGCCTTTCTCCAAAAATACTCCTGACACTATAACATGTGATATCTGCAAAAACAGTTTCACTTCATTAGAGACTTTGAGAATTTAAGCTCAATTTTCTAAAGTTTTCTAAAAAAATAAACAAACTTAAAGTTGAAACTAAGACAGCTGAAGCAAATGTTTTCTTCATCTTGAGTTTTTTCATATGTAAATGAGTTCTTGATATTTTTAAGGCGCATTTTACCAACTGAAAAAGTTTTGCTGTGTTAAATAAAACTATACATTTTGACATTTATTTTTTTGTGTAGTTAAAATGTAAATTGTTAATAGTTCACGGTGCATTAAAGCGATAGTTCATTTAAAAATAAACAATTCTGCTATCATTTACTCATCCTCCATTTGTTCCAATCCAGTTTGAGTTTCTTTCTTAATTATTAAATAACATTAGGGGGAAGTAACAGCCTGTGACTTCCATAATGTTTGGTTTCTATTGCGGATGACAATGGCTGCTTTTTTCTATTCTTCAGAATATCTTGATTTGTGTTCAGCCGAAAAAAGAAACGGCGACAAAGTGGCTCAGTGGTTAGCCCTGTCTCCGCACAGCAAGAAGATCACTGGTTCGAGTTCCGACTGGGCCAGTTGGCATTTCTGTGGGGAGTTTCCATGTTCTCCCCGTGTTCACGTGGGTTTCCTCAGGGTGCTCCGGTTTCCCCCACAGTCCAAAGACATGTGCTATAGGTGAATTGGATAAGTTAAATTAGCTGTAGTGTATGTGTGAGAATGAGTGTGTTTCCCAGTACTGGGTTGCAGCTGGAAGGGCATCAGCTGTCTAAAACATATGCTGGATAAGTTGGCGGTTCATTCCGCTGTAGCGACCCCTGATGAATTAAAAGCACTAAGATGAAGAAAGATGAATGAATGAAGAAATTAATAAAAGTTACATTTGAAAGAAAATGTAATCTAAAAACGTAATAAATGTTGGAGCTAACATTAACTAAATGTAATAAATGCTGTTCAAGCATTTTTATCCATAGTTCATTTGAACTAAAATAATGAACTAATAAAACCTTCAAGTACCATTAATTATAATGATAAAAGCATTTCATTGGGTTTACACATATGCATTAAGTATTTTAATTTTGCCTCTGGTCTAAAAACTAGTCACATAGTAATTCAACAAACTGTAAAGTATGTCCTCTTAGTGATAATGAGAATCTGTTTGGGTCTAAGAAAGTGATGGGGAAAATTCAAGTTAAAGAGGAGATCAGATCCTTCAGGCATCTCCAGTGCTACAAAATTAGTTGCACTTATGGCATTATCTTTTCAAAGAGTAAGCAACTGAAAACGGCAGAATGTAGGAGGAGTCAGGGCAGACTATTTTTCAATATTCACACTGCAGATTCCCAAAACAGGCCTAGATGGTTAGCCATGATCTGCGGCCTGGTAATGAGACCTTCTAAAGAAACTTGTCAAATATTAAAGAGCTCATTTATCACGGCCTACATATCACCCCTCTTGCTGGAAAGTGCTGAGTCATTAAAATTCTCTTACAATACTCCATTAAAAAAATCTTTTGACGTGACAAGCTAGGAAGAGCTACAAGAAAGAAAAAGGTTGAATCTCTAAAAAGTTACCTAGCAGTTAGTCACATACACTTCAGTTATACAAAGAGCATTAATATCTAAAAACAATGTAAGCAAGCTCAAACAAAAACTCTCTGCCGATACTTGATAAACTGAACAATATTTTCTTTAACAACTGTTATGACCACAACTGCACTCGTGTTTTTTTGGACTCTAGTGGTCTAGACAAGGAGTGTCTGTTTTCAGATAACGCCTCAATGGTAATTACCTTATGCCAATAATTACACAGCTTAAGTATCTCAAACAACCATGCCGCCACATGTTAGTGTCCTCGAGGATTAATTATTCAACCAATGATTTCCATTTCAACACAGCTAATGAGCCACTGGTGCTAATTCATTAGTGCTGGAAGAGTTAGAACAACAGACTGGGGCTAAGTAAAGACTGAGGTGCATATGATTTGACACACGCATACACACACACACAAAAAAAAAACTTTCTGTTATTCTCACACAGAAACAAGAGGAAGAGGAGAGGCAGAGGGAAGAGGAGGAGATACGACGTGCAGAGGAAAAAAGAGCGAAGGAACTATATATGTCCCTTGAGCAAGAACAAAAAAAAAGTGAACAACGTGACAAAGAGTGGGAGGAACATTGTGAGTGAAGATGCTTTTGTTCTTCATCTACGTGTTCATCTGTCAAATCCTTTCTGCTGTTTATTATTATGTGTGTCTCTTCATTCCAACAAAATTTGAATTTCTATTCCATCCTGAGCTCTGAGTCTGTTGTGTAAATGTGAAAATGTAAAAAATATATACTTTTTTTATTCAATTTAATCCAGATATACTTTAGGTGAACTTGATAAATGAACTGGTGTGACATTTTTGTTGAGCAAAATCGGGCAAAAAAAGTTCATTTGCAGGTCCAAACAGACTGCCAACACAAACTTTATGGAAAAACTTGTGCTGGCTGGTAAACAACTTTAAAAACCGACATATCCAATGACACATGGGAAGAAGCCATCCAGTTAATGAAACCCTCATCTTGTGCATGACTGATTCAAATGAAGATTTTTTTTGTTGTTGTTATTCTTTATAAAGACAAGATGTCAAAACTATGCATGTCTATATATTGTTAAAATCATGTTACTGTTGCAGTGCTTCTGAAGTATATTTCAGTCAGGATCACCATTGTCCAATGAAAACATATATAATAAGCATATAGTTAGTGTTGGCGGTATGGTTTTACTTCTAGGCCAAACTCCTTGCAGGCATGGATGGACAGAGCGGTAAGAGCAGTAGCAAATCAACCCACCATCGGGTAACAGAACCCAAAATCATGCAGAAACAATTATGAGTCAATGTAAAAGCTCAGAAATGACTTGGGGATGGTGGAGGCAGTGCAGCCATAGCTGAAGAGAGACCAGATGTATGATTTAAATAAACTGCTGTTATAGATGTTGGAATCTGATTGGTACTCGTCAAGAAATGCTGACTGTCAGCTGATGCAGGCGTGACTGACAAGTTCAGCCTGAACTAATGCGATGCTTGATTTTAAAGTCAGTATGAAACAGAAGTTAAGATTGGCCGTAGTTTCCGCATCCTGATGTACATACAGTTGAAACAGTCAATTGCAAAAATTTAGGGTGGTGCAGATTTTGTCCTTTGAATCATCTGAAGTTTGATGTTGCTAACAAATTGGAAGAATATTGATGAATGGACGAAAGCAGGGCAGAAACGAGACATGTACTGATTTATTTTGCCAATTAAATTACATTTTTAACATAAAAATTAACAGTAATTTAAAAACTGTAATGGCATTGATTGGTGTTAAAAAGGTTATGTTCTGAAGGCTAAAAATAAAAACGAGCTTTATAACAGTATACAATGCAATGCTTCTTGCACATTTGTACACAGCACCTTATAACCTATATATTTATAACAAATCTGTACATACATTTCCACATCCAGATATTTTTGGACTGAGTGCATCTCTGTTTAATGTCTATCGTCTTCTTTTTCATATTTATTTTGTGTTGTCACTTGTCACTTTATGTACACTGGAAGCTTCTGTAGCCAAAGCAAAATCCTTGTGTGTGTGTGAAGCACACTTAAAACTGAAGCACAATGAAACTGATTCTGATTCTGATTCTAATAGAGAGTGCAAATCACCTAAACTTCATAATGGCTTAATGACTATAAAAACAGAAGAAATTAAATTCTATCTTAGGGCATTTAATACAAAATTGCAGATCTTTTTCCAACATAACCAAATTGTTATCATTAGACTGTTTCTTATCTGTTGTTTCTCTCTGGTGTCATTTACGTTATGTTTATATGCTGTTGAGTGGAAAGCATGCAGCATATATTTAAATTTCATTTAATTGCCATCTGCAGTATCATGAGCATTGTGAGAAAGTTTGCTAATACTACGCTCCTATATTTGGAGGTATTTGGAACTTTTTTTTCTCACCAAGTTAAAAACAGCAGCAGTTTTTTTGTTTGTATATTGGGGTCATAACATGAGATGTGCAAATGATACAGAATTTAAAACAGTATTCAGAAGCAAAGGAATCAGCTATACCTTGTTCCAAAACAACCTCAAACACACAAGCTGGATTTTATAAGAAAGTTTTCTTATGTCTAATCCCATTATTTCACCATTTCCTGCATTCAATCAACTTTCCTTTTTCTCTTTAGTGTGCCGCTGCAAAGCCGCTGATAAGGAGATGACAAGAAAAGCTTGCTGGGCAAGAGATGAGTATAAGCGTCAGTCACTACGCGCCATAGAGAAAGGTCATGTAGCTGGTCTGAGTGGCCACTTCCAGAAACAATCCCAACGCAGACACAGTACTTTCATCGAACCATCTGCTAGTCCAGTCTCCAGCAATGAAGTCAGACCCAAACCTGGTCTTCAACGTGCAGAACCCCCATTATACAGACGAAGACAAAGTCGCAGGCACAGTGCAACAACAACACAACCCCTAATGGACAGGTAACCATTCTGCACAGCAATAATGGCATATGACACTGGAGGTTAGATCTTATTATATGCAAGAGCTGTTAAATGCTTAATTTGTTTTAAGGTATGCAATTACTTTTAAAGAACCCCACAGCTACAGTAGATCTTGACCATATTAGAAATATATTACAGATATATATAGCACACAAAATACACACAAACAAAGAATATTACAGCTTTGGCTTATACAGATAATCTAGTATTTGTTTTCAAGTTGCAGTGTGACTGAAACTACTGGAGTGCTGCAGTTGTTTTGCCTAAACCCATACAAAGGCTATATTTCACAGTTAATTCTCCAAACACACGTGCTTCAGGGTTTTATATGTGCATTTATTATACCACAAAACACCTCTAGAATCCAAAGCTCCATTTTGACCATATTTGGAATGGTCATGAATATTAATGACAGCTCTCTCTCACACACACATGCAGTAGACGCCTTAACTTAATTGGTAAAAAGGATTATTTTACTGAGATTGAGTCAATGAGTTTAATATAATATAAATCACCAGAGTAACCAATTTTGTGTGGTACGGTAGACAAAATTATAATTAAACCAGATATAGCTAAAATGTCAATGTAAACAATGCTAGGAGTTAATATCAAACTCTGTATAAACAGATGGCATTTAATAAAGTCTTTTGCCATTTTTTTACACTTCAGAAAAATTGCAGTAAGAGCTGAGTGCTAAGATGCAATGCTTGAACATGCATTAATCAAAATACTCGACAGTCTACATGTGTTTGTTGCCTTAAAATACAAACATACAGCCAATTTACCAAAACGCCTCTGGCGAGCTCTATAGCACTGGCTGCGGGAGTCGTTGCAAAGTGATCATAGAAAACAAACTGATGGGCCTTGATTTGACTTTGAGGCTTCTCCCTTTTTCAGAACAAGAGTCCCACATACATGGTATGTTTAATATAAACTTTAATACATTTAAAAATAAGCAAGGAAAAATATCATTGTTATAATCTCAAAAAGCAGCCTGGGGAATGCATAGTAATGATCCCATGTACATATCAGTCTGTTTTTTGTACCTGCTGATCTTCTGATGATGCAGCTAGAATGTGACATAAAGTACAATCAAATCTTCCATGCAACAGTCTGTATTGTTTTCTGATTGGCCTGTTTTCCACTGGGGTTTTACACTCACTGAATTTACATGTGAAGAAGGAAACTCTGATGTTTGACGCTCACATTCTGGCCCAGATTTCAAATATATATTCGATTCATTTTTATGGTCACTGTTTCAGTATGGTTCGATATGTTGTGTAAGAAAACAGGACACTTTAAAAAAAAATTAAAGAAAATTATATCTTCAAGCAGAAGCGCAAATGAATATAATATAGCAAATATGCTACAAAACTTTTTGAGGTATCTAACAGTAGTTTTCACTTTTAAGACAATCCACCGACTCATCACACTGAGAAATTTAGCGACAACACATACATTTGTTTATGTTCTAAGACCTTATCGATTGAATACCCATCTGGCATGTTGACATAATTATTAGGCATAAATTACCCTTCAAAGAAGAAGAAACAAGATTTCATTTGCACATCATAAAACAATTTACCTCTTTAGATGAGGACATTTCTCACATTTCCAGTGCATGCTTATTTCAATATTTAAATAACAAAAGTCGAAATGACTTGGCTGAAAGAACATTCTGCACCCAGACTGAGTTTACAAACATGATTCTGTTTTGTTGCAACACAGGCTCATTAGGAATATGTGTCCAAAGCTAATATGTGACAAAATGTGTAAGAGCTACGTTAAGCAGCATTTTGTGTGCAAAATGAACTCTACAGGGTGGTATAATCCAGCTGACAACTTCTGTTGCTTTTATGCTACTGTTGACCACTTACCTCCATATGGACAACATTTCTGACATGACCAGTTTGCTCAGTAGCTCACCTCGTACTACATTGGATTTGGGATGTAGAACAGACCAGGATTTGACTCTGGAGAACGTTTGGTTCCAGTAACCATGTAAAACAAAAACAAAAAAACTGTGAAATTGTGGTAAAAGCATGCTGCCGCAACAGCTTTTCTCTTTTAAGTTTGCTATTTGAAAACACTATTGGTTGGGTGTAAGGCAGAAGAATTGCTAGAGTCGAAAAGCATAAGGGGCTTAGCCCCCAAAAAATTTCCCCCTCCCCAAATAAAAAGAAGTTTTAATTCACCTCGCTGAACACCCCCTGCCCCCGATTCATAATCTGATGCTAACTGACATAGCATATTACATTAGAATATAGCTATAAAATATTACGCTAGATGCATGAACTCACTATGATTTAACAATTACAGAAACAGATATGACTGGCTATATCATATCTAGATATATATGTCTAGATATCTATATCATATCTAGAAAGCTGGTACAATTAACATTTTTCTGAATAATTTACATTTATATGACGCACATTTTATTGATTACAGTTATTTTATTTCACCAAAACTATACATATTTTATACTGTGAAAACAATGATTAAGTTTCATCAGTAGTTAGAACTATTCGCTTTGCAAAACAGGTATTACCTCATCAGCTTCAGCTCCTCAAAATAATGAATGAATGACAACTGTGCAGTGGCGGGCTTTTTTAACACTTGCCGTGTGACAACAGTCCCACTCCCACCTACCAGCAGAAACAGGTACGGCTGAACAGCTGACTATTTAAAGCTGGCAGCTAACTCTCTGCATCTCCCACATGGTCGTCCACTAAAGCTGAGCAGGGCTGTGCCCGGTCAGTACCTGGATGGGACCTACAACCCCAGTATAGTGAAGGTGACTCTATACTGCTCAGTGAGCGGCATCTTTCGGATGAGGCATTAAACTGAGGTCCTGACTCTCTGTGGTCATTTAAAATCTCAGAATGTTCTTCGAAAAAGAGTAGGGGTTTAACCCCGGCATCCTGGCCAAATCTGCCCATTGGCCTCTTTCCATCATGGCCTCCTAAACATCCCCATATCATAATTGGCTTCATCACTCTGTCTCCTCTCCACCAATCAGCTGGCGTGTCGTGTGCGGTCTGGCGCAATATGGCTGCTGTTGCATCATCCAGGTGGATGCTGCACACTGATGGTGGATGAAGAGATTCCCCCCATTGTGTAAAACCCTTTGAGTGTCTGGAAAATTGCTATATAAATGTAATGAATTAATTAAATACCTGACACAAAAGCTGCGTTAAATAATTTTAAGTTCTTGGATAACAAAATAAATGTTATACAGCCTATTTTGGGGGTCGGTGGATCGATAGCAAGCTGATAAATGCACGATAAGCCAACCGGCTTCTCTCATGGACGTGAGAAATTTACACAGCAGCCTTTGGTGGATTTATTATAAGGATGTGCAAATGGAAAGTATGAGAAAACATGCCCCAGTGATATTGTCAAAAATGTACACAGCAGCCTCTGGTAAATTTGTGAAAACAAAAACTGCAAACAGACATAGCCCCAGGCACATATTTTGCAGTTTCCAGAAATGTAGCCCTGGGCATATATCTCCAATGAGCCTGTACATGGTGGTGTGTTCAGTTCTCACTGTTGTGTTTGTGAATTTGGATGGGTAAAATATGAAAATATTCAAACATGCACATAGCCATTTCAGAGGTTAATCAAAGGAATGGGAAAAAGGCTAAATGCTATTTTTAAACTTAAATGCTAAACCGAAACAGCTCAATTTACAAATGCATATTAAACCATAGAAGTCATCCCTTATAGATGACAAAAAGCTTGGTACTTTCGACCATGTTGGGAGGCCTTATTTAAAAATGGTTATGCACTCTATTAAGAAATATGCAGTTCTGTAAGCACTTTTCTTTCCCAATAGCCCAGCTTGGTTGCAAACACCACGACCTGGTTCCAGAGAGCTGGTTATACTCTGGTTCAATGAGGAGCAGAAACCAAAACAAGCAGGATATGAAAGAAATGGCAAGGCTATCGCCCCATGGTTTCACGGTATGTTTTTTGAATGACCTGTCTTCAATCATACATTGAAATCCACTACCACCTCTTAAATTGTGTGCAACAAATAGTTTGTCAAACAAAGTCAACATTAATTTCAGAATGAATCTGGCCACTACTTTCTCGTAAGACGGAGGTAAACATAAATAGTTTTAGCACTCAGACATATGCTACCTTCTCTAAAGCAAGTAATACTGCTCTGCCCTTTTACCCTCTTACACACTGTCACCCTGATCCACAAGGAGAGGGAAATGGAGTGTGAAGAAAATGCGGCCCTGTTTTGAAACCAGAAACTGGCCAATTGACAGATGGAGAGCAGTGGTGTGTGTGTCTGCATCTACTTGTGCCTGGACAGAGTGTAGAGAGAAATTGAGGGGAGTGTTCAATAATTCAGAGGCTTTGCTAGGCTAATTACTGGCGTGAGTCCTGAAGCTTTGTCATGTTAGAATGGGTTACAGTGTGTGACTCCTGGTTAAATGACAGGAGAGTAGATTATTAGGCTTGTGAGTGTCGGAAATTCCAGTGGAATGTCGGCCATGTGATTCTGAATAGATAAGAGCCCACACTCATTCATAGCCTTACTGACACACATACACAAGCCTGGTGTAGATTTACACCAACACTGCTGGTACAGATACATGGAAAAAGCATACTATACCACTTTCGACCTGGCACCTGATGACTCTATTACAGAGATAACAAGATTAAAATGGAAACAACGCTTAAACTACTCTTTAAAAAGTCATTACCTTCTATTAAAAAAAAAAAATAACAATGAGGTAAAAAGCACAAGGTTTAAAGCATGTAAATTGTTTAAAACAGTTTGTTTAAAATGTAAATTGACATTCGGTTGAATTTAGAATTATTAGCCCCCTTTAATTTTTCATCAGGGATAAGATAAAATAAACCAAGTATAAGAAACGAGTTATTAAAACTATTATGTTTAGAAATGTGTTGAAAAAAATCTTCTCCCTGTTAAACAGAAATTGGGGAAAAAAATAAACAGGAGGGCTAATAATTCAGGGAGGATAATAATTCTGACTTAACTGGAAGTGTTTACAACCATGGAATTATGTTACTAAACTTTAACGCATAAAAACTAATAACAATAAAAATCTGTTTAATTTTTTTAAAGACTTTTTAAAAATCCACTATTTCACTTTTACTTTCACTATTCAGAAGCCATATGCCACCCGCTGTCAGGTAAAAGCTCCTGCTCTCTTTCTCTCTTGGTTGTTGCCTTGGTACCTGACTGGCCAATGCTAATGTGCAACAAGGTGTAAAGGTATAAAGAGAAAGTCCTGACATTTTATAAGGTTTAGAAATCCTGACCAAACACATTTTTAGTCGCAAACACAAATACATGTCTAGGAAGACAAATACATGTCTAGGAGGATGTATGGTCCTATATATACACACACACACATATATATATAT
>CAIGQQ010031933.1:4293344-4305146 GCA_903798035.1 Danio albolineatus
TATGTCTACTTATATGTTTCCGACATATATGTCTACTTATATGTTTCAGACATATATGTCTACTTCTATGTTTCTGGCATATATGTCTTCTTATATGTTTCTGACATATGTTTCTGACATATATGTCTACTTATATGTTTCCGACATATATGTCTACTTATATGTTTCAGACATATATGTCTACTTATATGTTTCAGACATATATGTCCTTTTATATGTTTCTGACATATATGTCTACTTATATGTTTCTGACATATGTTTCTGACATATATGTCTACTTATATGTTTCTGACATATATGTCCTTTTATATGTTTCTGACATATATGTCTACTTATACGTTTCTGACATATATGTCTACTTATATGTTTCTGACATATATATGTCAACTTATTTGTTTCTGACATATATGTCGACTTATATGTTTCTGACATATATGTCTACTTATATGTTTCAGACATATATGTCCTTTTATATGTTTCTGACATATATGTCTACTTTTATGTTTCTGACATATATGTCGACTTATATGTTTCTGACATATATGTCGACATACGTGTTCCTGACATACATGTCTACTTATATTTTTTTGACATGTATGTCCACTTATGTTTCTGAAATTGTGATTGTGTGTACAGTATAAATGTAAGGGAGGTTTTGTGTGATCATCAATGGTCTCATAAATGGTAGTTTATGATATACGTAAATTGTAGTTGAATTAATATAGAGGATTTGCTGAAGATAACATGATTATGAACCAATGCCCAACACAGCATTGCTTGAAACAGCATAAAATGGATCCAAAATGTCAGGACTACTCTTGTGTATAGTACATTAGGTTAAGGACGAGCGCCACCCCTTGTACTTTTTCGATAGACAGAGTAGATAGGACTCGGAAGACTCTTCACGTTTGTTATTTTGTTTCATACATTTAGTTAGTTAGATGCTTCTGGGGAGTTAAATATTGTTTGGGTTTTGTTCTTTTCATTTCTTTAGCGCCGCTAAAATTGGTATGAATTTATTTTAATTATAAATTTATAAATAATTATAAATGTCAAACCCCACTTTCCCCTAGACAAACATCAAGGGGTTTGTAACATCATCTGTCATTGTAGTAAATTCCAATTGATATAAAACCGTATGAGAGTGTGAGTAACATCAAAAACCTGTTATTATTCTACACAGCAGCTTTTGACAACAGTGCTGTATGTGTTTTAAAAATAGCTGTTGTATAGCACTTTTAACATATCTGCTATATAGCACTGAAAGTGGCTATTTATCGCCATTTTCCCTTGGAGTAAGCATGCTCTCTTGATGATTTTAGTCAGTCTTGTGTCAGAAAACAGCCATTGCTATTAAAGTGAACAGAATCATGTCGATTCTGATTCTGTCTGTTCTCAGGAGGAAATCATCACGACTACAGGGAAAGAGCTGCTGCTTGAGGCCTGCACGCGGACTGGACCCTCAACAGACTTTGGTGGGCTTCTCCCATGACTCCTCATATGCAGGACTTCAAAGAGGAGCGTCTGCTAATGTAACAGGGTGGTCTCTACATTTCAAAGAACACAGTCCAAAATAAACAAGACTTCATGTTCTCCCTTTGATTCAAAGTGTCTTATAATCAGGCCCCATTGGAATTATTATATATTTTCTTGCATTTTATTTGCTGATTTTTAACTAGAAGATGAAGAATACTGATTTTTTTTGTTTCATTTTGTTTTGTTTTGTTGTTTTTTGAAGGGTAATATGTGGTAAATGAAGCTGAGTGTGCTAATGCTTGTTGGTAGCTGACAGCTTTATTAATTTATACTGGTTTTTATTTTTAATGATGGATGTAAAATTTTCTAAACTTTTCTGAACTTGGAAAAACTTGACAAACTACACTAAAATGGTTTAATGATAGAAATTCCTGATAAATTGAACAGATAATTTTTAAGGTTGATTTAGTTTATGATAGAATGTATTCTGTTAGTTTATTTATTTATTTATTTGTTTATTTATTTATTTATTGTTTTACTTTTTTTTTACTTGATTTACAGAGGACACCCAATAAAATGTCATTCATTGTAACAATAGTTGAAATATGTATGTGTGTATATATATATATATATATATATACATATATATATATACATATATATATAAAATAGAAATATTGAAATATTTTGATAACAAAAATAATGCATCAAAAATCATATTTCCCAAATGAAAAAAAAAACATATTTTTGATGCATTGTTTTTGTTATCAAAATATTTCAAAATAAAGACATCATTATGTGCAAATAGGTCATTTTGAATTGAAACTAAAATGTAGGAATATGTTTTGAAAACAGTTGAAATGTGCAGTTTCTGTAAGCTATTACCTAAGAAAATGCTTTTATTTTTATTTATCTATTTATTTATTTTTAATAAAATGTCAATTGGAGACTCCAAATGGACACCAAATGAGGAAATGCCACAAATGTTGATCTGAAATATTTTTTTCTTGTGTGGATTTGTAGGCAGAACAGTTTTGAATAGATATTGACTCATTTTGTCATTTGGTTACTAGGTGTCCATTTGGAGTTTCCAATTGGCTTTTTAGAAAGGACGACTCGCCTAGACTTTTTTTTTTTTATATAAAATCTTACAGAAGCTACATGTTTGGGAGTACCGTCATGAAATTTGAATCAAAACATTCAGCTTTATCTTTCTGGTGTTTCCATGCCATTATC
The DNA here is from genome assembly GCA_903798035.1 of Danio albolineatus. Classification (NCBI taxonomy): domain Eukaryota; kingdom Metazoa; phylum Chordata; class Actinopteri; order Cypriniformes; family Danionidae; genus Danio; species Danio albolineatus. Next base: position 4,296,057 of record CAIGQQ010031933.1, read on the forward strand.
CTGATCCACACATCCATTTTTCTTCTAATGATTTTCATTGAAACTATTCGCAATTCACTTTCACCTATGTTTTACAAAGTTTTACTCTGTTTCTTTAACTCGTTTGTTTAGCTCAGTTTATGTCTATTTATGTTTCAATAAAAACACCTCATGGACCTTTATAACTCAGAATCTGCATCCCATTTTGTAGCCAGCTGTCCTCTTGAAGTAGCATTTCAGCCGCATATATTGAGGCAGCATTTGTGACAGAAATTAAATACTTTGGGGGAGGGTGGCACAGTGGTTCAGTGGGTAGCACTGAAAGAAGTGTCTCACAGCAAGAAGGTCGCTGGTTCTATTCCTGGATGGCCAGTTTGCATTTCTCGCTACACTCTCAGAAATAAAGGTACAGGAGCTGTCACTGGGGAAGTACCTTTTCAAAAGGTACATATTTGTAAGAGTCCACAGTGGTACCTTAAAGGTGCATATTAGTGCCTAAATGTACCTAAAAAGTACCTTCGAGGTACCATTATGGACTCTTTAGGTACAAATATGTACCTTTTGAAAAGGTACTTCCCCAGTGACAGCTCCTGTACCTTTATTTCCGAGAGTGTAGAGTTTGCATGTTCTCCTCATGTTCACGTGGGTTTCCTCCTTGTGCTCCGGTTTCCCCCACAGTTCAAAGCTATAGGTGAATTGAATAAACCAAATTGGCAATAGGTTATGAGTGTGTGTGTGTGTGTGAGAGAGAGAGAGAGAGAATTTAAGAGTGTATATGGGTGTTTCCCAGTAGTGGGTTGCGGCAGGAATGGCATTCGCTACGTAAAACATATACTGGAATAGTTGGCAGTTCATTCCACTGTGGCGACCTCTGATAAATAAGGGACTATGCCAAAGGAAAATGAATGAATGAATTAAATACTCTGTTTTCCACCCAGGCAACCCTTGGGGCAAAAATAATTAGATAAACTGGCGATGGGCAGGTTATAGAGAGCAAATCACAGAACGTCTACACCTACTCTGCCCCTAACCCTCACAGTGTAGTCACTTGCTCTACTGAGTGCAGGTGTCTGACAGTACACATGCAAATCTGCATCCCTACACTATTAGAGGAACATGTACTATATTCACTTAGCATGTTTCTTAAATGTCTGTATTATGGTATTTTTATGCACTTAAAGAGTAAAAACATTTTTACAATTTTTAAAATAAAACAACGTACATACAGCACCTTTCATGTCAGATGCAACAATGCAGCGAATGCTAATTGTTTTGTTCTTCAGAAAAGGAAATAGCCTTGTAAAGAAGCACCAGTGTGAACTCGAAGTGAAACAATGTATCCAAAGAAAGCACATTTCTGTGATTGGGGGAAGGTCTGATTCAACAACAACAGGAAAAGACAGTTTCCTCAGTCCATCCTTCTGTTTCACTGTAGCTTTTTCCATGAGGGAAACTCAGGTCTTTCTGTAACCTCCACTGAGAGAAATCAAATCTTCTACACCTCTGACCCTGCAAAATATGTGCACATCAACACTATAGCGGGACAATGGTGCTATTTTCCCCACTCGTTTCCACTCTATCTGCCTTGCCAGAAGAGGCCACAGTGGTGCTTTTTATCAGGACTGATTGTTAAAGCTGTTCGATCTAATGCAGAGGTGACCGTGAAAACTGCAAAGCGCCAAGATCCTAGTTCTGCTTTATCACCATTGAGAAAGACAGTCCAGGTTTCTCCAGGATGACTGCTTGTAATTGGTGTGCTGCAAGTCACTTTGAACAGAAAAAGACAGCAACTAAACACTAAAGAGAGAAAAATTATAGTAGTCGTATGAGCTGGAAAAGTTGAGGAAAAAAAAAAAAACACTAAGGTTCTGGTAAGTGGATCACACTGCAGGGTTTCTTAAGAAGTGGGCCTTTCTGACCTGAATGTCAAGCTCAGGTGTCATAACCCACAACAAAGTTTCAGTTTTAAAGACTTGTATTTAAGGTTGTTCATTTCTTTCCTGCTTCCCAGCTAAAGTCAAAACAGGATCAAAGCTGCAGATGATTTTTCTAATAGACCCCAAGAAATTTCTACTTTTAATTGGTCCAGTCATTATCCAACTCATAATGCTTTTTACTTTTTAATAAATACTTTTTTCCTTTTAAAGCTAGTTGTATGGAAGATATATGAAGAAAAATTTAGTTCAATTTAAAGGCAATTGTGATTTTCTTTTTCCTAACCACCAAATACAGATGCAATTATGCAATTTGTTTCCTCAGAATGGCTTCTTTTAAGATTTTTTTAAAGATTAAGCAAGCATTAATGCTATCTTTTTCAGAATTAAAGTAATAAACATAATTACAAAAATGCAAATTTGGTTGAGAATCAGTTTTTTTTTTTTTTTACTGTTTCTGTAGCAGTTTCCACAGCAGCAGGATATTAAACAAACAAAAATGTAATGGTTATGAATGTGAACATTTTCAATACAAAGGAAAGTTGTTTCTTAAGTGGAATTTTTTATATTTCGATAAATGCTTATTTTTTTCCCCCAGGTTAACATTTTAATTCAGTCAAGTTAAACAGACCATAAGTGACCATACAAATCTTTACTTTGCAGAAGAGCTCCATTATTTGTTGTCCTTTTGAATTTAATAATCATGAAAAAAGTCCAAATTATCGCTCCCATTTCCCCTTTTTTCAAAATTAAGATATTACAAACTGATTCTTGTGATCTAAATCAGTTTATGATCAATCATGTGACACTGAAGTAAAAAAGTTATTTAAATATTATCTGTATTATGATTAAATAAAAGCAACCTTAAACGTAAAACATTGCTTTTTAATAAAAATTTCTCCCACAAAAGTTATGCTAAATAAGATGCGTCAAAAGAAAGTTAATTGTAAAATGTTTTTAATAAATATATTTAAATATGAATGGGATCTTGATTTGAACTACAACATCAAATTTTAGGCATAATGAGCTAACAATTATATAAACCAAAACAAAAACATACTCAGACTGATATCTAAAGTCAATTTTTATTATTATTGAGTACAAAAAAAGAAAAGAATTAAAATATTTACAAAGACACAAACACACATGACAACAATGACATCTATATATGAAAAATAAATCCCTTCACAGGAAAAAGGAGGCTCATGCAGCAAGATCAGGGCACATTTACTGCATTTTAGTAAATTCTCTATCATGCTTATACACTACACTGTGGCAGAGACAGACACTTCAAAAAGGGACACAATAGTGCACTAAACACAAAAACTTCAAATGACTTTTTTCCTTTGCATTTTTAACATATTCTTTTAGCATTGATAAGAGGTCATTTATACTAAGACAGAACTGTAAACAGGAAAAAGAATAGTCTTTGGGCGAAACAAAAGTTAGGACAGACAGGTTGCATATCATGTTTGGCTTTTTCAAAATGCAAACAATCATTTTGAATAGTTTGTGCTGTAATGACTGTTCTACGTTTTAATTGATAATACAACAAAAAGTCAATATTCTTTAACATGATACGATTGACATCCAAAAAAGAAAAGAAATAAAAGAAGAAAATGGTTAATTATGGTTTCGATTCTACACTGTAAAATAGAAAAATATCCATATACGAGCATTTTTCCATATTTTGTGATTCATGTTTTAATTTTGTACCCAATTTATTTATGATTTTGGATTGCATTATTACCTTAATCTGTCTTCCAACACCTTGAAATGTTTGAAACAGTGATTTTTATTAACATTTTTAATAGTTTAAAGTGTTATATTGTCTGGGTTGGTACAAAAATCCAAAATAAAAAATTTAAATTAAAAAACGATACAAAAACCTTGTAATAAACTGCCTGTACATTTCCTGTTATATCTCAATATAAATGTATAAGAAATAATATCAAATTTCAAACTACTAAAACGTCAATAAAAAGCCCTTTGTTAAACTGTAGAACTTTCAACATCAAAATTCGACAGAGCTGAGATCAAGGTCCCATAATGCAATTCACAACCGTAAATAAATGAAAAACCCTTGTGAATTGCAAAATACAGAAACTGTTAACTAAGAGATAATTTTCACAGCGTGTCCAGCTAACAAACGGTAAACACATTTTATGGAATCTTCCATGTCAGAGAAAAAGGCACAGCCTGATGCTTTTTGCATAGTCACCAAGCAAGTGTAGAAATAGGAGGTAAGTGTTGGCATCCGAAATGCATTGTTGACATCAGTACATCAGAAATAACTAAAATGACTCCTAAACATCTACAAAGTTAATAGGCAAGATTAAGTGCGACATTCAGTTAAACGATGATGAACAGAATGGACAGAAATTACTTGCTTACCTGCATGATGAACTTGCTTATCTTTTACATTTCTACTGGCTCTGCTCAGATCTGCAAATGTCTTCTTTACAGTTCTCCAGCAGCGCTAAACTTTTCAGGCAAATTAATATTCTGCCGTGTTTTACTCGCACACATCTGCTCACCCCAACCCATATGAAGATACTTTTAATTAAATCCGGGATGAGACTTGATTGCTTCATACGGTAAACAGATTAACAATGCTTATATGTGGGAAAAAAGCTTAAATTAAATCTGTTCATCATATAAAGTGAATGCGTCTCAGGCATGAAAGTTATGGTTGAATAGACTTCCAGTGGGAGAAATAGAGATCTCTCAGATCTGATTAAAATATATATTCATCCGTGTTGTGAAAATAAACCAATCTCTCAGAGGTCTCAAGTTTCTTCTTTGAGTGAATTAACACTTTTCTGGAAAAAAAATTATGCAAAAGTCTGCATAAAATAGGAATAGCTACAAAAACAACCAAGCTCAAATTAATAATAAAAAAAAAACATATGCACTATTCTTTTTCATTACATGCCCAATGAGTGAGGTCATTTCAGAAGTCGTTTATTATTATATTTGTTTTAATTAAAGAAAAAATATATTTTTTGGTACTATACATGCTTTTGTATGAAATGCAGTTGCCCAAAAGAGTGCACAAATTATTTTGAAGTGTCATTAAGAGCCATTTTAGTACAGCCTGGTTGACTAATCTGCTTCCTCTCATGTTAAGACTTAGAATATCACTTTAATGAACATTTTATGGTCCCATAATCTTGCCATTGTGTATATGAAGCTTGGTTATTAGTGGTTCCAAAAAGAAAAATGTTCGATTTCACTTGTCCAACAAAACAAGTGGGGAAAAATATGAAGTATAAAAAAAAGTAAGTGGGTTGGAGGAAGAAGAGTGAAGGCACATGTGTGACAATATTTAAATGTCCAACATAGGCAGCTGTGTATTCAATATGTGGTCTTCACAACGCTGAAAAAGAAGGTCCAGAAAACGGTCCGGGGTCTTTTTCTCCACAGATATTCTTAAAAATAACTCCTCCACAAAAGGAGACATGAAAAAGTAACAGGAGGTCCACATCTCTTTCCATACATTGCCCTTCGCTTGCTTCCAGTTATGAGAGCTCAGTAATAATTAAACTTGACTTTTTCAATGTCCCCAATCAGCGTCCTTGCCAAGAAGATCCCCACCATCTAACAGCAAAATAACAAGGCAGGACAATAGATTAAACTATCAATTAAAATTAAAATATAAAAAGACATATACAATCATGCAAAATGGTACTTTCACTGCTGGACCTACAATATCACTCAAGATGATTTGATCATAATTAAAAAATTCCAAATGATTTAGAGCTTGTGCAACCGTTTTGTCTTTTGAAAAAAATAATAATAAAATGGTCGTTTTTGGTCATTTCAGCTGTGTGAATGCAAAAAGCATAAAAAATATAGTAGACTCAGGATGTTAAAGATAAAAATATCCCCACTGAAAGCAATTAAAACAATATTTAATCACAATTCCAATTAAGCAAAAAATTCAGAGTTAATAGGCTTTCATACTTTTGGCAAGGTTTCAACTTTTTTTTTTTTCTTCAAAACCATTTTGGCAACATTTTCTTAAAGTAAATACTTTCCCGTGTTCTGCTTCTAAGCAACTGTTAAAATAATTGTGTTAAATGCTGTGTTAAATACCTGTGTCAGCTTTAATCTGACACAGGGCCAAAAAATACGCATCAAATGTAAGGTTTTCTACTTATTTTCTAAAACGAAAAACAAAAGTGTCATTATGTAAACAAACGGGAACCCTCTCAACTGACCTCTGTGTAACATTTTGAAACTGATGCACAAGCGAAAACATTTACCATCTGCACAATGGCCTTGTTTTTTTAAGAGACTTTGGGTTTATCTATGAAAATACCAGTGCTAAGGGTGACATCTAGCTGTAAAATAGATTTTCAATACTGTATATTGTTTTTCTTAAGTACATCCAATACCTGTAGCAATGATATGACTATGAAGACTCCAGCCACAATGTAAAGATTACGGGGAAGCCATTCCTCTAAAGCACTGATGCATCCTTTGATATAAATGGAACTGCCCCAACTTGACTGTAAAATCAAAACAGCATGTTATGTTTCTTCACAAAATAAGGTAAATAAATGCATGCAATTAATTACAAAACATTTCATTTAATCTACACAGCAGCAAGTGTATGCAGTGCATTATAATAAACAACTTTATTCTCTGTAGATATTCTCAGCTCTCTCGATAGAAATTTCCCTACTGCTGTGCCAAAAAAAAACAGAAATATTACAATAGAAGAGAAGAACAGAAAAAGGATATACGTGAAACAAAGATATGGCTGCTGCTGCTGAGACCTTGACTTTATTCTTGACGTTAACTCCAGAACTTTTACTACTACTAGTAAGTGGAAGCTGACAAGTTTTATTTCTCTTTCTGAAGCAAGTTAAACATTGTTAGGAGGACGTAAACTAAAGCAAAATCTTTTTTTAGTCAACAATGGCAAAGCACAGAACAGAATTATAACTGTTAAAAAATGCACTCACCACAGAGCCATTTTTTCGAACGTCATACCCGCACTGCGTGTTGAGCACTGTATCCTGTAGAGAAACATTATGCGTGTAAGACATCTTGACTTTGTTGAAAAATAACCATTCATAGACTAATTCATTCAAGTTAATTTAATCCTATTCAGATAAAGCTTTAAGGCATGTTCCGACCAAGAATGATAACCGTTAACAGCATTTACAGTAACATTATGTTTATATGTTGCAGTGCAGTTGTCATCTAAATGCTTGAGCTCTTGAAACCCATCTGACTATCTGTCAGGATATTTATTGTATAAACCGTTCCAGTGATTCCACTGATATCATTTCTAATAAATTTTTTACAAATATTGAAACTTTATGCTGCAGTTCATGCTACACCTCTCGATCTTGTTTGCGAAAACCCAGTCATTTTAACATGAGAAACAGAAAATAATAGGAGAAAAAATAAGAGTGAGGCGCCACGGTGGCGTAGTGAGTAGCACGTTCGCCTCACAGCAAGAAGGTCGCTGGTTCGAGCTTTAGCTGTGTCAGTTGTCATTTCTGTGTGGAGTTTGCATGTTCTCCCTGTGGTTGCGTGGGTTTCATCCGGGTGCTCCGGTTTCCCCCACAAGTCCAAAGACATGTGGTATGGGTGAATTGGGTAGGCTAAATTGTCCGTAGTGTATGAGTGTGAATGAGTGTGTATGTACGTTTCTTAGAGCTGGGTTGCAGCTGGAAGGGCATCCGCTGCGTAAAACAAATGCTGGATAAGTTGGCGGTTCATTCCGCTGTGGTGACCTCAGATTAAAAAAAAGGGACAAAGCCAAAAAGAAAATGTATGAATAAAATAACAGTGAAAAAAATAGAAGCATGTCATGCTGGTAACATAAAGAAATGAATAAGTTTTTTTTTTTAATTAACATTATTTTTTTAACCTGAAATGTAATAAAGATTCTAAAAAGCCACAGTTCCCTTTAAAATATCCTGACAGCCCAAGTGTCAGAGTAGTGACCAACGTAGCAGAAGCCTTTTCTGGGTGTACAATTTCGGTGGCTTATGGAAGAAATGTCAGCTCACACCATTTTTCTAAAACTACACAGAATGCAAAAAAAATATTTATTCTTTGTAATGAGCTGGTTGTTTAATGCATGTGCAAAACATTTTGCCAGCAGAGTCAAAACAGGTTTGGGAATGACTTGAGGGTGAACGATTTCATAAAGGCAGGGAGCGTAAGGCCACTACTACCAGAGGTAGTCTTTCACATGCTTGGCCTTCGACACAAAGGCACAATGGATTCCGTTAAATGTATTTTTATGGCAGTGTAGAATGCTGAAAATATCTCTTTTTTTCTGTAGAGGGCTGCTGTAAAGGAGAGAGAAACTTACAGCAGGGTCGCTGATGCAGCAGGAAAAGGGCACTCCACATTTCTCTCTGCTGAGGTTATCATTTGAGCAGTTAAAATACACATTCAGATTCCAGTCGTTCGGGTCTTTAGCTCCACAGCAATGATTCTGTTAAAAAAAATAATAATAATTTTTAAAAAGCATGTATATTTAGTATAGTCCTTAGCAATGATGTTTATTTTGGCTACATTTTTTACTATACCTAAAAAAGAAAACTTGAAAAGGTTTTTTTACAATTTGAAACTTGCTTTAATTTCCTTGTAATTGTGTTTGTACATGAAAAAGTTATTCTCTATATCAGTAAACAGAGTCTCTAAACTCCCACAATTTTTCGACAGTCCTGAGTTGTTGTTTTTTTCAAAAACGAACATGTCGGAATATCCTGAATTTCTGGTAGAGTTGCATCAATAGGGAGCTGCTGCCATTTCCAAGAAACATGTTTTACAGATCTAGAATACTGATACATATTTACCAGACGTCTTCACTATTTACATTCACAGACATAATCAACAATGTGTGCTTTTTGTGATTTTGACATAATCTTGTGTACATTTAACTGCAGACAAAAAAAAAATACATAAATTTAAAAGGCGCACCAGCTTAAACCAGCTTTATGTACACACACTACTGTGTCTGTGCACTCAGAAAATCTTACAAGACATTAATGGACATTCAGGTGCTTACTGTTTACAGCAACCAAGGCACAAGCTATAAAGACAAAGCTCTTTTCTCAAAATAAGTAGTTTGTGATTGAAGAGACATAAACAGACAATATTCTTTATGTTACAATAATAATTAATATTAATTACACTCTTAAAG
>CAIGQQ010031933.1:4305546-4344402 GCA_903798035.1 Danio albolineatus
GTGCTCTAATTTCTGCTCTATTTTAACGTTAAATCAGTAAATTGTTTTGTAACACCAAATCAAACGCTTATTTTCTTTTTGATGTCGAGATCACATTAACAATACTAGTGCATTGCTAACGTAATATACCCAGGCCTACTACCGCCTATTATATCAAAACTTAATTTAAAAAATGACTATATGAAATGAAATTTTTTAACCTTGTAAACATAAACAGTGTTTTATCTTGCATTTTCACTGCTTATCATTTATGCTAATACAGTTTTTTGTTACCTCAAAAATAATTTTGATCGCCGGCCGGACAACCAAGCAAACTAGCCGCTGGCAGGTTGACATTAAGGTAAAACTGTCATGGCTACAGTCAGCTGAAACCAACAGATAAATGAATGATGTATGTGTGTGTGTGTGTGTGTGTGTGTGTGTATATATATATATATATATATATATATATATATATATATATATATAAATATATATATATTTGTGTGTATATATGTTTGTGTGTCTATCTGTCTATATATCTGTATCTTAGAAAATGGGCAAAGCATGGGTCCCAGTATATTGGAGGGAGGAGCCAAGTTTTTGTTTTTTACCCTTTTAAAAATAATATATTTTAGAGCAGTAATCATATAACTGTGATACTGTGATATTTTTATCCAAGGTTATCATACTGTCAGAATCTTATACCGGCCCATGCCTACTTGTAATCATGAGTAGGCATGAGACAATAACCGGTTTCAAGGTTTATGTCAGTTTGAAAGAAAAAAATCACAGTTTTAAAACCATTAAATTATCTGCTATACCTTTTTTAAGATATGTGTAAAGAGTATATGTGTTCTAAAGAAATCAGTGTTTTTGAAACTAATGAAGACAGTGGAAGTCAATGATTTATTTTAATTATTTAGCCTGACATGTTTACCATTCCAAAATATTTAAAATGTTTCCTAAAATAATATATATTGTGTTCAAGTTGTTGTTTTTTAATCAGATATTTAAAAATAACTTATTTTAGAGCAGTAATCACAATATCATGATATTTTTATCCAAGGTTATCACCAGAAACTTATACCAGCCCATGCCTAATCATGATTAAAGATATGTATTTTCAACTTGAGTATTTATTTCTTTTTAGAGAACAAAGAAACTCAGGATGAGGATGTTCAGGAGAGGGGAATTTACAGACTCAGTACAGAAGAAATTTCCAGTTGTATCAATAACATTTATCAGGGCAGCGCTCAGGGAAAAATCAGATGATGAGCACAAGTTACGAGTAAGGTAATAATTTGTACACACAAGCAAAAACACACTTGAATGGACCCTTTTCATATTTGCATGTTTCTCAGCAGCAGAAATCATCTTAGTTGGTAAATTTAGAGCACAGTGAATGGGAGAGTACAACAAATATTTATTTTTTTACAATTCTATTTGCTGAAATAATAAAAGATAAACTCCAGGATGGTGTTATCAAGACTTTCAGAAAAAGGAAACTAAAGTAGTGTGAGACTGGTAACAGCAGTCAGAAGAGAGAATGATGTCAAATTTTCTGTCTTGCCCCCATAAACACTTCATTAGATACTCCTCGCATAAGCGATCATTTGTTTTTTGTAATTTGACGCAAAGATTATAATATATATATATATATATTTATATATATATATATAAATAAATAAATGTACATATGTTTAATTAAATTTTAATAATAAAAACTTTAAGGTATTTAAGAAGCTGATAACAGTCTTGTGAAAAGGGTCCATTGGTTGTTTATGGGAATTTTCCATAGCTGTAATGTTTTTTATATACTGTACAGACTGTATTCTGCCCTACACCAACTCTACCTCTTACAGGAAACTTTCTTTACTTTTTTCTTTTAGGAAAATGGAGTAGACGCAGCCTGCTGTGAATTGGATTCTGCTTTGGTCTACTTTTTATTTTTTACAACTTTAATAAATAATTTGTGAAAATACATTGTTTCATTGTGAAATTTCTCCAACTTCATGTCCATCCTGCACAATAATCCTGCTGGAACTGTATATTTTAATAAACCTGTGGGATTGTAATTCCTGCGGGACTAATCCCTGCATAAATTTTGTTTCCTTTATAAAATTCCTGCAGGTATGCCTACAGGAAAATGAGCTGAAAATCCTGTAGGAAACCTGCATAATATTCCTGCAGGATTCCTGCGGGGTTTTTTTGTAAGGGGGGTTTCTTCATTTTAATATATTCTGGTATTTTTACAGCTACTTTTTAAGACCACTTAAAAATGTAATAAATACAATCAAATGTATCAATTTCTCAAGCCAGTAGCCACCATGTGAAAGGGATGGTTCGTTTTTCTCAAAAAGTGGACCTTTTTGCAGTTAGGTTATTGTAGCCTCATTTTCTATTTAATTATTAGGTTTTAATACTGCGGTTTAATGACATTTTAAACAATTTTTTTAGTTTAAATACTTTGGATGGTCATGAGAACTGAGAAACTTTTTGATGTACCAAAATATTTCCTTAAAAATTTAGAAAAAATATACTTTAAAATAATTTATTACATGATTTATCGTTAAGAAAAAAATGGAATTCGTTTTTTAATAAAAACTGTATAGCCTAGCTTATAAAGGCAAACAACAGTCATGCCAGCACATTCAGCTTTTCTCAGTGAGAGTTTTGCCATTTGAATAAACAAACAAATAAATAAACAATAATCATGTAGAGGTTCACAATTTTTATCGATTTTTCTCTTGTAAAAAAAAGTTCAATTAAATATTCATGGATACCAATAGCCTGAATTAAAATTAACTTTAATAAGGACCACCTTTGGTGCTTTGCACTTTTTTATTGATAATTTTTTGTTCATGAATAACGTCCAAGATTGAATAAAAGTTACTTGTAAAATGTTTTTTCTTTTTTTAACAACAAGGTCACTTGTGAAAGATGACATTACATTTGTCAGATTGTATTTTCTTGCACAGATGTTGGACTTATGAAAAATAATTGTTTGCATTGGTCAAAACTGATTAGCTGAATTCACGACAGCCGCTTGGTCTTAAAGCGATTCTTCGATGAGTTATTTTCACAATTTATGATGGATTAGCAGTCAAATGAGCTCATGTATGGGACAAATTCTCGACCTTTGTCAGTGGGGAGGTGGGTCTTTCGAACCACCCGAACCCCGAAAGTACTGGATTTATTAGGTATGGTTTCAAATGTTAATGTTTGATTCTAAGTTAATGTTGTTTTGTATCTGTAAAGGTCTCATTTCATTCAAATTTAAAAATATGTATTAACATCAAGAGAGTTGACATTTTTCAATAATCTTTTTTTTTTCATTTCTATAAATTTTTGTTTATTTTTGTATGCCATTTCTAAATTTAAAGAAGTGTAATCAGGTTAAAGAATAACACAAATGATATTTTACTCAAAAATAAATAAATCCTAAGAAACTGAGAATTTTATTTCTTTTTTTATCATAGCTGTATATTAAATGTATATAATTTATATTAAACAATTGCTGTGCCATAAACAGGAAGAGATTTTCTTGTTAAAGTGCTTGCTTCTGCCCCTCCTCATTCTTTAAATCTTTCGATCACTGCTATCTCTTTTCATATAGCACACACCTCTAAGTTATAATATACACAGTAACAGTTTGCTTCCATTATGACTCATCTCTACCACGAGAAACAGAAGAACCGCAGGTACTTCCTCCTTGAATCTTTTTTTGTTTTGTTTTGTTTTTTTGAAGCGTCTTCATATGAACAAACTTCACAAAAAGCCAAACATCCAGAAATGACAGATCCTGCTGCAGGAAACCAGAGCACTGTGACACGAAATAGTACATATATATGGTATCAGAACAAGCAAAAAAAAAGAAAATAATTTATTAGTATGTTTTTGAAAGCTAAAATATGCAGAATTATACCAGTGTTGGGTTTAACTAATTAAATACAACTTAGATTATATATAATTTGTAATTACATTACCATTTGAAATCTCCATAAGCCGATTACTGTCACTTTTGTATGAATTAAACGATTACTTATAATTCACATAATGGTAGCAATTTATTACTAACCAACTCATTCTTTCTAATTCATTCTTCTCTTTAATAATTGTCTGTTGTAATAAAAAAATAATTAAACTTTGATTGTATTCACCATATTAAAAGCCAAGTAACGTAATCTATGATTTTGAGTGATAGAATGAAAAAAATCTCTTAATCAATTCCACCATGACACAGATAATTACACAAGTTATCAATCACTGTTGTTTCATATCTGTCTTCATTATATCCAGTTAATTGACTAATTCTGTATGTTGATGGACTAGGTGAAAAATGTAAAACCAGGGAGACTTTAAGGGGGCTATTTACAGTATAGATAATATTAACAACAATTTTTATTATATATCATGTAATGTAATCTTTCCAGTTATTCTCACAGAGGCTTGTACATGTTTCTGGGTCATGTTTAAAAATCTCAGGCCTCCTGCTCATGCACTGCACTGTGACTTTTTTATTCTCCAAAAAACAAGACTTTTTATGGAATAAGGGAGTGGACATATGGGAAGAGAATATGTTGTTGGCAGGCATACTAGGTGAAAAAAGAGAGAGAAAAACTAAAGGATGAGGAGACATATTTTGGTTACCACCAGGGAACCATAAAAACTTATTTTGCTCGCAATTCTGTTGTAAAACCATGGCGTGCACTCATATTTTTTATCGTTTTGTATGTTTTATAGTTATTTTTTAACAATCCAAAAATACAAATTAAGCATTTATTGGTCGTTTAAGTTCTACTTCTGTAGGGCCAAAACCCTTGGTTTTACCTTTCATTCTTCAAACCAACGACACCTGTTGGTTGATCAAAGTGTTGCAAGCAGACAAAGGTCTCTGTGATTTATGCGATTTAACCGTTTATCTCCTTTTACCACTATACAACTTCTAAAAAACAAATAAAAGCAAACTATTCACAGTGTAAAAGCAGATAATGAGAAGAGATGAATATTTATGTTACTTTATTTTATTCATTTATTCATTCATTTTCTTTTCGGCTTAGTCCCTTTATTAATCTGGGGTCGCCACAGCAGAATGAACCGCCAACTTATCCAGCATATGTTTTACGCAGCAGATGCCCTTCCAGCTGCAACCCATCTCTGGGAAACATCCATACACATTCATTCACATTTATTCACTACGGACAATTTAGCCTACTCAATTCACCTACACCCGGAGGAAACCCATGCGACCACGGGGAGAACATGCAAACTCCACACAGAAATGCCAACTGACCCAGCCGAGGCTCAAACCAGAAACCTACTTGCTGTGAGGCGATTGAGCTACCCACACCATCGTGGTGCCCTACTTTATTTTATATACACATTTATAAATTACACAATGACTTTTTTGTTATTTACTGAATATCATTTGATTTGAGAACAAAAATAACTTTTTTAGCATACAGTTAAAAGTTGCATGTAAAAAAATATATGTATATAGAATATATGTGTCAAAGACTAGATGTTATTTGCAGAACCGATTTTATATACATATATAGCATATACTATGTAATTGTTTCAGATTAGGACGAAACTATGTACATGTAGCATTATAGATATATTTATGTGACAATATCACAGATATGAATCGTTCTATCATTTACTTATTTAAATAATCAAAGAAATATAAGACCATTCATTCATTCATCATTCATTTTCTTTTCGGCTTAGTCCCTTTATTAATCCGGGGTCGCCACAGCGGAATGAACCGCCAACTTATCCGGCATTTGTTTTACGCAGCGGATGCCCTTCCAGCCACAACCCATCTCTGGGAAACACATCCATACATTCCCATTCGCACACATACACTATGGACAATTTAGCTTACCCAATTCACCTGTACCGCATGTCTTTGGACTGTGGGGGAAACCGCATCTCTTTTGTTGTTTTAACTGATAATAACCCGTGAGAAAACAGTTTTGTTGAGTGTTGATTGCTAAAAGATGTTTTGTTTTTTCTTACTCTTATTTTAGAAAAGTGTTAGTGCTGACTACAAACAGCTGTGAGGAGCCTATCTGAAGAGACTAATATCTCACATATTTTATGGATGACAGACCCATTTCACCCCTCATTAATCAAAGACACCCGTTTTGACAGCTGAGACTGACTAGCATTCTGCTGCAGTCGTAATCCCGTCAAGTACTTTATGTTCATTTGTGATAATAAAAAAAACATTTACATATATTTATTGGTTTGTGTACATGAATAACCTGAATACATAAAACCTTTTCAACCAAGAAGTTCCTTTATTGGCCTATAATCATTTTTCATACCTTACAGTATCCTCTTTGTGGATCACTAAATTTCATATTGCATTTCAAGTTTTTTTCTTTGTTTATAACTGCAATCATTTTTTTTTTTTAAGTACAGTAGATGCACATTCTTTTAGTAAAATTCAGGGTAACACTTTATTTCGATGGTTCATTTGAGTATTAATAGACTGTCAGCCTAATATCTGTTGGTACTGACATTCAACCGGCGTTTAACTGACTATAAGAAACTTTGCAAGTACATGTCAACTTACACTAACCCTACCCCTAACCCCAACCCTAACCCCAAACAGTCTACTTATAATCTAATGAGAATTAGTTGCAATGTAATTTAAATTCAACAAACGGACCATCAAAATAAAGTGTGACCAAACTCCGGTATACAAACAGTTGTGCAAATGTTCAGGTGTCTCGGCTGTTGTGTTGGCATTGTGATTATTATTTACTCGGTTTTGTTTTACAGTCCAGCTGTTTGGTTTTTATTCTGAAAAATATTTTTTGTGGAAAGAAATATCATGGCTTCTACAACAATATGAAGTAGCACAGTTTTCACCATTGCCTAAAAAATAAATTAACAAATAACAAATGTTCCTTGGGCACCAAATCAGCATACACTGTTAACGATTTTTGTACATTATTTAACTGTAATATGAACTGCGTTTTACTGTACGACAGTTATGCAGTATGTTACTGTATTTCAAAGTTGCATTGTGAAGTAAAATATATAAAAATACAATACTGTTAATACATATACAGTTATATAAATGGTGTTGTAAATTTACAGTATTTCTGCTGTTATTTATTTAGTTACTAGCAAACTGCTGACAGTAAGTTAGTGTAGATACTAAAGGATATAGTTAAGAGTGTACAAGAATATTTTCTGCACTCTCAGAATTAAAGTTACTCGAGCTGTCACTGGGGTGGTCCATATTGATACCTCAAAAGTATATATTAGTACCCAAAGATTTCACACGTTTGTACTTTTTAGGTACTAATATGTACCCTTGAGGTATTAATACAAACCCTTTAGCTATAATGTGTACCTTTTGAAAAGGTTCCACCCCAGTGACAGCTTGCGTACCTTTATTTCTGAGAGGTATTTTGTGTCACTGAAGCTTGTAATGCTAAAAGAAAGAACAATGCTATCCCGGAAATAAACTACATTTAAGTAGCAGTTAACAAAATGGAATAGTTCTGTATATATTTTTTTCATTCCCATATCATGCACATACATTTCACCATGTGGATGACAGAAACTGTTATGCAACAAATTCCTTGCAACCTACAGACTGACTCTTATCAATGACCTCCTCCATGCATGAAGTAAACTTATACCTACTCAGAACAATTGTATAAAATCACTTAAGGAGAAAAGGCATCTTTATTTAAAATCTATATAAACTATATACACACAGCTGCATGGTTACACTTTACCCCCCAAAAACATTTTAAAAATACCAAATATTAATTAAGATAAATACACTTGATCATTCAGAAAACATTTGAAATCTCTCATGTTGTTTTGAATCAAATAAATATTACATTAATGATTTTAGTCAATAAATACATAGAATAATAAATAGTCACATATAAATCCAACCCTTTAAAGTTCAGCCATACACATGGTTATCCTCAGTGGAGTGGTTGTTTAGTCCTTCGCCTTGCCACCAGTCTCCTTGAAGCTCTCCCAGGATTTCCTGCAGAGACAGGGTCGGAAGCTCAGGCAGCGGCCCATGGTGGACCCCGCTTTCCTGCTGGCCCTCCGTTCTCAGGACGTCGGGGTTGTCAACAGGAGGAGTCCCATCCAAACCGGCCTCCCAGCAGCCTGAGTCTGGAGTAACAGGGGTCAGCGGTTGAAGAGTGTTGTGTTTTTCAGACTGCGAATAAAAAAATCCCGGGTTGCAGGCATAGGCTTCCAGATGATATGGACTCCACATGGAGCTCATAGGAGACCTCCTGCCGTACCTCACACCCCAGTTAGGGGGCATCTGATGCTCTGGGCTCAAAAAAGGAGAAGGGCTCATGTGGGATTGAATGGCTCTGCTTTGATGGTATGAAGGGGTGCAATAGCCAGAATCGTCGCCCATAGACATAGAAGACGGAGTGTCGCATCCACATACAGCATCTTTTTCCATTTCTTCCTTTATACGATCTGGATACGCAGGAGGTGGTGAACATAAAGTCCCAGTGGCTCCAGCGGATTCATTATTTTCCCGATGTATTTGCATCGGTGAAGTCTGCATGTTGTTGTAGGCCGGCAAGTCGGTTTGCCACAGTGGCTTCTTCCCACCCTTGCATTTCAAAGTGCGAGCTCTCCTATTCTGGAACCAGACCTATTGTGAATGGAGACATTGAGATCAAACGAGGCAGACTCTTAGGAATACGGTTGATAGATCATAGTCGACCATCTAGTGCATGCAGATACTGTAAGAGCTTTCCTGTTAAAGATTGCGGTTAATCATTGTGAGATGACATGCATTTAGCAGTGTGTATAGTCAGGATGGTTATCTGTGCTTGGTATGTCTATTGTTTACAGGCTGTACGGTCTCTAAACTAAACAGCTGATAAAGGCAAAGTCGCTTACGTCATGGCAGATATTGATAGTGGTATCAGTGATGGCAAACAGTATGTTTTCATGTAAGGCATTATTAGATATTACTTCACCTGTTTTTATGTGTCTTGTGATTTACAAAATACATGAGAGAGACAAAAAAAGACTTATTAACATCTTAAAAGGATAGAATGTTACTTTATATTTATTAATCATTGATTTCTATTGTTGTTTCAAAGCAGTATGAGTATTCTTAAGCATATAATGAATATTACTACACTCTCAGAAAAAATGGTACAATGTTGTACCAAAGAAGGTACAAACCCTTGTCACTGGAGCACTACCTTTTTATGGGACAGAATTGTACCTTAGGAAAAGAAACAAATTTGTACCATGATTTGTACCATGGGAAACCAAAATGTACCTTTGTTTTTAAAAACTTGCAGATACAATATTGTATACTTTGTGAAAGGTACCACCACAGTGACAAGACACTTTGTAGCTTAACAGTGTCAAAAATGCTTACCAAACATTTATTAAAATGCCTTAAATGTTTAGTTTACAATACCTATAGTTTTATGTTTTACCAGTTGTTTTGTATTATAGGAGTAAACTTTTGTGTTTATACTTTTCTTTAAACATATACTTTTAAATGATGATTCTTGTTTTAATATGGAAATTATTTATAAAAATCACATTGCCTTTCCAGTCATATTTATTTTCATAGATACTGTAATAAAGGAGTTGTTCAACACGTTTGTACCTTTTATACGAGAACAATTGTGTATCTTCATTTCAGTTGTACCAGAAAAGGCACAAAACAGTATCATAAGAGGTCTTTTCAGTACCATATAAGGTACAATTTTTACAAAGGTACAAAACTGTTCCTCAAGGAACATTGTTTGTACCATCGTGTACCATTTTTTCTGAGAGTGCAGGGTACTGTCTCAGAAAAAAAAGTTTATCTATTTAATATTTTAATATGTATATTTAAACAGGGTCAGAAATTAATTTTACATTAAGATATATTGAATATACTCTCAGAAAAATAGGTGCAAAAGTTGTCTTTGCACATACCTCTGAACAATCCAACCTAAAAGAATAATAATGCCCCAATTATTCAAGACAAGGGGCCAAAAAGAGCCCCTGCACAATTAAAATAAATCTTTTGTAATAGTAGGGATTGAGGTAAAAATAGCAAAGCGATAATAGCAAAAATAATTGACAAAGATTTTTATAATTACATTGCATTTTGAAATTAGTTAGAAATTTTTAATTGATAATTTTTAAACCTGCACATATGCAGTTGTTGTGTTTATCCCAATTAAGATGCATTACATTGTTTGTTAATAATGCTTTATTGATAACACAAGTGAAATGTGAAATGATTGATTAAA
Organism: Danio albolineatus; assembly: GCA_903798035.1. NCBI lineage: Eukaryota > Metazoa > Chordata > Actinopteri > Cypriniformes > Danionidae > Danio > Danio albolineatus. The sequence continues at coordinate 4,315,806 of CAIGQQ010031933.1, forward strand.
CTAAATGCACCGATTTGGGTATTAGTAATAGGTAAGTAAGTATTGATAATAAAAGCAATGAGGTCATTTTAAAATTTCTCTTCCTAGAAATTATTTCCAGAGGGCAAGAATTATCTCTTGATGTAAAGTTACACTCTGACCCTGCTTTTTTGTTTTCAAAGATTGCATAATTAAAGTTGGTGAAGTCCAACACTGCATGCTTTATTGGGTTTCAAACAACATTGGATGCCAGCAACTTTTATGATGCAATCTTTGAAAAAAGCAGGGTGCATAAAAAAGAATGCATAAAAAAGCATATGCATGAAGTACTTGATAAATTCTTCAAAATGTGTTCTGTTCTATTTCATAGAAAGTAGATTCATTGAAGAAAGTAAGCCATACGTGAACAAGAGGGCGAGTCGATGATGACAGAATTCAATAAATGATGAACTATCCCTTTAAACTGTAGTGGATTCAGTGTTACTTTTCATCATAACATGCCATTAAACATCACAACCCACCTGTATGCGAGACTCTGGCAGTCCTGTGGTTTGGGAAAGGCTCTCTCTGAGACTGATTCCAGGGTAAGGGTCTGTTTCAAAAGTAGCTCGCAGAAGCTCAACGTGTTCCTTGGAGAAACTTGTCCTTTTTCTGCGACTTGCACTTCTAGATACAGCACCACTTCCAGATGTTTTAGCAGTAGCATCTAAAACATTACAAATGTAAAATAAATACATGACAATAATTAATGCAATGCTAGACAGTATTATTATCTTGAATGTCATCTTTCAAGTGAACTGTGGAAACGTATTATTTAGTAGAAATCTTCAGTAATGTTTACCAATAGTGTTGTCTTTCCACATTGCGTCTTCACTTGTGGAATCCTGGAGGTGACAGTGAAGATCTGTCCTGTTTGATGCTCCTCAGGGATTTGATTTCTGACCCCTACAGCAGTGTTTTATACCTGTGCCCTCCTGTCCTGCTCCTATGACCCCCCTTTCACCCCCACCTCCCCCATTAGAAGTGCTTAGGATGGGTGAAACAGGAATGAGACAAGGAACAGTCTTCGAAAACCAACCATTACTATTTAGAAAATGGTTGTCAAAAAAGTATTAATAATTACATATATTCAAACAACAAAGATTTAATAGAGCTATCATTTGGTCATTTTTACCAATGTATTCAATTTAAATGTGATTGTTTCAAGCAAAACTTGATTACTATCATGTATTTTGACCATGCTTTACAGAAGTGTAATACAAAATAAATCTTGTCAGGCATATTTAGAATAAGAATCATTAGATTTTAATTACAGGCCAAATTAATATGCTGTTTCATTCTGTTGTTGCATAACATGTTTCAGTCATGCTAAATGAGTCACTTGCGTTGCATTGTGTGCATTGAATATGCTTTATGCAAAAATATTTAAATTGAAATTTTCAATTCAATTCATCTTTATTTCTATAGCGCTTTTACAATGTGGATTGTGTCAAAGCAGCTTCACATAGAAGGTTATAGTAAATTGAAAGTGTCAGTCCAGTTATTAGTGTTGGAGTTCAGTTCAGTTTAGAGTTGTTTAATATTCACTACTTAGAGTCCAAACACTGAAGAGTAATCCATCGTTGACATTTGACACAAAAAATGTCCTTGATTTTTATTTGTAAGAATTATTCATACATTATTTCAAACATGACTATAATAAGAACAACAAGCAATATTACAAGTGTTTACGATTTTGTAAGATTCTATGGTTTGTTAGTTATGCAGACTTTTAAACATGTTTTATTTATTATTTGGCTGGTTGAGCAGTGATAATGACTACAATATATACTTTTAATATATTAATTTTAAAATGAATGTTAAATATTTCTGATTTCTGTTTATGAAATTCTCATTTTCCTATGACCATATGAGCAAAAGTAAAAATTATTAAAGTAAAATTATAAAAGTATATAAAAAATAGTCATACAAATATTTTTTAAATTATAGTTTCATAAACAAAGGCTAAAAAGGAAATACATTTTAAAATAATTGAGAAATATATTTTTTGAAAATGTGTGTAAATGAATGTTGTTGTTTTTTGGGGGGCTGCTTTCTCTCTATTCAAGTATTGTAATCAATAAAACAATAGACTCCAGAAAATATTAACTAACAAAGACATTAGTAACATGCTTGAACAAAAGGAAGTGGATGGGTATCTCTTTGTGTCATCTGATCTCTTTTCAAAAGGAACATAAAAGAAACATTTGTGGAAGCCAGAGAAAACAAGGAGAGCGATTTGTGGAATGATTAATAGGACAGTTTGCATGCGTGAGTGTTGTCGCTCCAGAGGATCCAGGGGGGATAACAGTCATTTCAAAGTCAAGGTGCTTGACAAGCTTGTCAATGCAGATGAGCTGTTGAGACGTGCTGTTCAACTAAAGCAAACTGAATCCGACAACCTCACAGGGACCTTTCAGGCCCGTATAGAAATATTGACCCGTTCATCTTGATGGTTTGTTTTATGTAAACACAAAATTAATGAAGAGGTGTGTCATATATCTCATAAGATACATATATTTATTAAAAAATAAATTTATAGTAAATGTCAAAAACTGTTTACTTCAGTCCAGATTTTTAAAAGTTTTGAATGTAATTTCCATGAATGGCATTTTTGTGAAATAGTTTGGCAAGTCTGCATTGAATCTGCAAAGTTTTATCTCAAAATCACTAACAAAAGTAGAGATTTACATCCCCCCATTAATCAAACACACCCTTTTAGCTGATACTGCGTTCTGCTGCAGTCCAAATCCAATCAACTTGTTATTTTAAGATAAATGTGCAAATTAGAGATAGTTTTCATGTATTTGTTTTGTATACAGTTACCTGGCAGCATAACGTTTGTATGCACAAGTCTTAAAAATCAAAGTTCTGGAGTCTGTGGTTCCATGAAGAACATTTAACAAGAATACTTTCATCATGCAAAAGGTTATTGACCCAAAAAAATAAATGTAAAAAAAAAATCCTGAACGACCCTTTTGCATTTTAAAAACATTAATAAACAATAACAATTGAAAAACATTTTGGTGGAGGTTCCTTGGATTTTAAAGGCTCTTAATGGATATGGATCAGTGGATCAATGGCTATAAACAACTTGTATTTTTAATAGTGCATTGTACAAAATGTTCTTTACATGTTAAAAATAAAGGTTCTTTACAGCCATTGATTGTTCCATGAAAATGTTCAACATCCGTGGCACTAAATGTTCTTTGGTGGTAAAGCATCTTTAAATATTTACAATGTTCTTCACACATTTTTGGATAACTGTTTTTTTTTTATCTTTCTGTAAAGCCCTCTTTTAGAACCTTTTTATAATTTCAATCAAATATGCGGTCAGTCAATTTCTTTTCCTTTCTATTTATGTATAGTATAATATATATTTCCATATTGCTGACTTTGCACCTTATCGACATTACAGTTGATCAATAGACAAAAACAGTAGGTGTCAGCCTTGAGCTGTAACCACATTTAAAATATGTTTTATATGATTTTTTTTTCAGTTCCTCATTCAGGTACTTTCAGACATTTCAGGAGAATGTCATTTAGTTGACTTTTCAACTGCAAACAGAGAGATGTCCCTAAATTTGACCTTGGATGTAAACATAAAAACAACCTGGATGTAGTGAACACTCGCGTTGAGGCCATACAGATGCAGAGATGATACATTTTAATAGGCCAAAACACAGAAAGGACTTGTATTTCAGCACCGTTCTTTCATCGTCTTAAATCAAAGGGTTTTTGATTGAAACCTCAAAAGGATGTCTTTTATTCTACTGTATATGAAATGCATCAATACTATCACACTGTGATTTTTAGGTTTAATGGTTGTGACATTCAAATGCTTATTTTTATTTTCAATCAAATCTAATAACATTTCCATCACTGTTTAATAATTTTCTGAACTTTAAGGTCCACTCACATTCAAATATCTGACCTCATGACTGTTGGGACGCTGAAGTTACACATCCGTTGTGTAGCTAGTCAACATTTACCTTTTTACTTCTGGGAAGTTAATGAAATACTATGTAATCAAACTTGATTTAATATATAAAAAATAATTAAATACTCATTCAATAAATAAAAATAATTTTCTGCCACAAATAAAATACTATTGAATTCAAGTCCTAGACTCAAAACATTATTTTTGCTGCTTGCTCAAACTATTTAAAATGAGCCAAATCAACCCAATTGAGTTGTTGTTGTTTTTTGGAACTGGATTGCTTTTGTTCATTTAAATTTGAAAAACTATTTAACTAGTTAATTGAATCCAGTTGTGTTGGGACAACATGAAGGAATTTTGTAAAACCCAGCATTTGTTTTTTTTTTCAGAGCATTGGGTTTCTTTCAAGAAAGCCAAACAGTTTGTTTGTTTCTTTAATTAAATAAATTTGTCTGTGGCTTAAGTGGCTGCATGTAATATTCAGTATCTTGTAGAAGGCACTAAGAACCAGGCATTGAAGAGTTAATACAATCTCACAATTTCACTCTATCACAGCTATACTGTCCCCTTGAGCAAGTCACTTAACCTTTGTTTCCAGCAGGGCGATGAGAAGTGTCACCTAAATGGCAAGTTACTCACTGGCTAGTCATGACAAATTTCGGGGTCAGTCTGAGGCTGTTTAGTTCCTGCCCGCTAGTGGGGGGGGGGGAAATGCAGCCAGAATATTTTTACAGAGAGTGCCTTCGCCACTATGGTTATTAAATATTAAACTCACAGACTAAAATATGCTATAAAGAAATGATTTCTTTCTGAAAGGAGTTCTCAAACCATTAAGCAGATCTATTTTCTACTGGGAGAGAAATGACTAGCCTGATTAAACAGTGACAATAACAAAGGAAATGGCATCTACACATAACTGGAAACGTGCACTTCCTGTTCACAGCTAAAATACGTATGCGTGCGTTAATGCATAAAATATGCTCAGAGAACTTGTCTGAGTGAAAGAATGTGTTGAGGAAATGTGACTCACACAAAATTACAGAAACATCTTTATTTAATGACCAAAAATAAATACTCATTTATAATTACATCATACTGGCTAAAAATGTTGTACAGACATTCAGATTGGAAAAAAATGGATATTTACATTTGGCATGTTTATGTTTTTTTTTACATTTACATTCTTGTTAATTAAAATACATGAGTAAATGTTTTGTAACTTAATGCCATGACATTCAACTTTGCTGTTCCTATAAATGTAAACAAGTGAAGTAACATGCTGCCATCCTCGACATATTAAATGCAAAGCCATAAAAATTCTTTAAAACCATCATAATCTCCTTTAAACGCAAATATAATACATTTTCACAGTTTTTATATAAACAATCTCAGAAAATAGCAGCATTTCAAACAAAGTATGTTAAATTTCACTGAATATCCTCTCAAAGGTTTGTGCTCTAGAAATACAATGCAATCTTTTAAGAATGATCATTTTGCTCAACCTCATCATTGTAATTTCAGTGGAAAACCAAACACAGACAACCATAAAACAATGTCCCAAACGTGACCATGTGTGATATACAAGTTAAATACATAAATAAAACTGTGCATTATAATAGAGATTCAAGTAACAAACACCATTACATGGACGGCTATGGTTTAACTCCTCTGTAAAGCAGCAACTCAGCACGCAGCATAGCCAGAGAGAAAATATTTCATGCTGACTCTACCCAAAATGTGAACAAGAGCTCAAATCAATCATTCCTATAACTGGTTTAACATGCTGTTACTTCATTAAAACAGAGCTGCGGTGAACTTGTGACAGAAACATGCACAGAATGAGCACAGGAACGCCGGGTGTCGTCCTCACAGAGAATTCCAGTCAAAATATTTTCAATTTAAATGCATGTTAACCCGTTCAACCAGTCAGCACAGATAATTCAAGTTTCTGTGACATCATGAGGTTAAAGACTAGTACGCATCAACACCTACACTCCAGGAGAGCATGTACCGAATGGATGAAATTTAAAAGGTGTGGCCCAATGAAACATGTTGGTTTACATTAGGACTCTTTCGGCGAATCACTCGCTTGTTTTCAGACCACGAACACAGATTACAAGGATTTTGGCACATGCTACAATGTAAACCATGTGACACAGATGGGTTCATGGCATGCCGTCAAGCCTGCAAAATGTTGGCTTTCTCTGCAGGAACAAACACTTTTGGGGGATTAAACTCCGACCAAAACTGTCTGGATTTTGTTCAAAACCTTTTAAAAAGTTCTGAACTATAAAATAGAGCTGTATTTGATGCTTAACATCAGAAAAGGAAAGCATGTGGATAAACAGCCATACAGAAAAGGCCAATGTCTAAAACAAGAGACAGGAAAAGATTGTAGTCCATTATAAATAATAATAAATGTATCTTACAATAACAGCCAAAAACATGAAAATATTCAAGGCCTGCAAATTATTCTCTTTTGATGCTTTTGGGTTTGGAAGTCTTCATGTAGGACTGATAAAAGAAAGAAGAGAAGAGGAGCAGGTAGCTGAGGTACATGAGTGAAGCCCACACGATGTTATCTAGGTAAGATGGACAGTCCCCATCCTGCATCCAACGGTACACTAGTGCACTTACTGCCAGGCCCATGGCCATCTGGGCAATCTGAGAGGATGTGATGAGGATGGCACAGGGTTTCGGCACACGGAGTCCTGCAGCACGGGCTGCGTAGTAGCTGTACATGAGCGCGTGGACTGTGTAATTCATGGTCATGAACCAGCCTCCACCAGCAACCTGGTCTTTGTAGGAATACCATGAGTACACCAGCACAGTGATGTGATGATACCAGTGCAAGAAGATCAGACGCTGCTTGCGCAGGACAATGAACATGGTGTCACCTGGGGGGACGACAAAGTGAGGGTTAGGAAATATGTAAGAAATTCCATATAATGGATAACATTAAATAGCATCATTTTAAAAAATAAATAAAATAAATAGTTTTTTTTAGCTAACAATTAAAGTCAGTGGGTTCCAGGATGATTCTAAATCTTTTTTTTTTTTTTTTTAATTCTGACTTCCTTCCCCTTTGAAACTAAGAAGAGAAAAAGTCGTAATTGCATTATGTAAATTCAATTGTGAGAAGGCCTACACTTTTAACTGCAAAAATTAGCAATTTTAAGGGAGATATTTATGAGAAATGCAGAATTACGTCGTTCACAAAATTAAATTAAATTAAATTAAATTTCGACTTTTTGCCTTTAAATAGCAGATTTACAGCTCAAGTCTTAGACTAAACTGCATGCTTGAGCATGTAACTGAAAATAACCTGACAATTCAAAATGCACCAGTGCTATTGTTTTGTCTAAAGATGCACCCCATAAATGGCTCCTTAAAGTCAATTTAATAAAAGCTGCTTAAGTGACCAGTCTTAACCCCTTTGTAAAACCAAGCCATAAAGTCACAACTTATTTTTCCTAAGACCAAGTGTTGTTGTGGACCTCACTAATTCTGACAGTAAACAGTTGGATTGTTCCTCAAAATATCATTTTTTTTGTTTTTTTTTTTTTGTCTCTACAGCAGAAATTCAAGTCATATGGGTTTAGAACATCATGAGGGCAAGTTAAAGGTCAAAAGATTGTCATTTTTGGTCAAAAAAAGAATAAATAAAGTCTTACCTAATTCTGGAGCTTTGCTCAGCACAAAAGCACAAGCCCAGAACTTGCTTATGGGCCCATAGTAGAAGCTCTGATCACAAACAGACTGTTTAAAACCACTGGTGCTGAGAATGTACAACATAAAGCACCCAGTTCTCACCGCTCCAATGATACTGAAAAAGAAAAAAAAAAACATGAGCTGAACATATGAATGCTGTCTGCCAAGGTTGTAACACCATGGAAACAAATCATAAACAATACAGGCCTCTAGTGAACTCTGAAGTGGGGGGGGATAAAAAAAAAAAAAGCATGCTAGGCATGTCAGACAAACACTGCTATGGTTGCAGGCAGTTTCTGTGTTTAACGAATCAATACCAAAACATTCACTACGTGGTGAAAGTCCAGTTGCCATGAGAGATCTAAAGACCATGTGATCAGAGGTCACTGCTGCCATCCAAGCACAATATTGCATTGTTCCTTTCACAAACATGCAAACAGTTACTTTGTGCGTGCTGTCATCTGTTGTCTTTGGAGATGTGAATAAGGCTCCTTCCCCCAGCCCAAAAGAAACCAAAACCAGCCTTAAACAATAGACACTGACGACTTATGCACATGAATTGATAACTCTCAAACATCACACTGGAATGTATGCTGGCATGCTCATGTTTCAAACTGACTATTATAACAACCATACGTTTTGTAACCTAATATCCAACAGCCAAAATTAACCACAATATAGGTTTTCAACTATAGATTTAATCAATGTAATTTTCTTTTTTAATTTGTGACTTTATATTGAGGGAGAGAGAGGTTTGGTTTTATCTCAAAAGGTCAAAAGTTCATGGCAAATGAGTTTCCTTAAGACAGGATTCCAGCAGGTTTTATCGAGAGAAATTTAAGACATTAAGACTAAACATTAAAAAGTTACTGGAGAAACCAGTTTAAAATATAATATAATAAAATAATTAATAAATACCAAATTAAATAATTCTGCTCCCAAATAAAGAATTAGGAATAACTTTATTTACTGACCAGTAAATAATAAAAGAAACATGTTTTTCTTCAGTTGTTTTGTTTATGCAACATTCCATAACAATTGCATGAATTTAGAAGAAATGTTGGCACCAATTCAAGAATTTTTTTTAAAGGGTGAATTTAGATTTCTACACCCTGACCCTTTACAAATCACAGAAACCCTGCTTATAGATCTTTGCAGAGCAATAAGTGTTTTTATTAAATGCAAGATCCAATTTAACTTTAAAAAGGAGTTTAATAGTAGTGAGAAATAAATTCTAAGACAAATGTGTTATACTGGGCATATAATTAACTGACTTTAATGTAACAATTAGATTTTTAGATCAAGTGTTTCATAGGTGCAGAAATTCCCTGCATTTTGAGGATAATATTCAGTCACAGGTAAACAGCTTAAACACTATACTAAGTTACTAACTAGTGTTTGTTTAGAAATAAAGAGGAGTTTAGATGCAGAATCCTCCAAATGCCAGCTGATTTTTTTTTCTCAAATTTGCATTTTTTAAAAATTTTATGTTCAGTTATACATTTCACTTTTAAAGCAATGACAAGCAGTTCATTGCCATGGAACTGAAATTACTAAACCTACGAACAGGAGCGCTTTGAGGAGGAAGAAAATTAAAAAGTTAGAAAAATTTTCAGATGGCATTTAGAGGCTCTTTATCTGAACTCTTGTGCAATGTTTTCTAGAAGGCGCAAGTACAGGATCAGAATCTCAAAGTTAAAAGTTATCCATGCTTTTATCTTTGAAAAAAAAATTGTAACCACGTTTTCAAGCATATTCAGTTTTACTACAAATGGTAAGCATCATAACCATGGTTAAATTATGGTTAAACTACAAAAACTTTTTTGTATTAAAAGAAACCCTGGTCAATTACCAATGTATTAACAACCTTGTCTGTAGAGATTTCTTATATAAAATCATGTTTGTGTCACACAAATAAATTATAGGATAGAATATTAAATGTTTTACTAAATTTTTACTTACCTAAAAATGGCCAAACTGAGGGACCACAGCATTAACACTTTCCGCAGATCAAGTTTTTGTCTGTCCTTCATGAAGTGCTGTCCACCAAACACAAGCACAACATACACAGCACCAAACAAAAACGACTTTTTCCTGAAAGAGAGAAAAAAAGATGACACTAAGAAAAGAGTCTCCAGGCAAAGGCGCAGGTGTATTTATATAAACCAGAGACAGCTCTTACCAGTTGTCCTGCATCCATTCAATAGCAAGCCTTTCGTCAAAGTGACGCTCGAAATCATACTCGGTCAGGGGAAGCTGAAAGTCTGTCACGTTCATTTTTTTATGGTAAACCGCGTTCAAGTGAAGATAATTCGATGAAAGTTTGTGGATTCTGTCCGTTCGGCACGGCAGCCACCAGTTAACTAAGCAACCTGAGATACACACCTGTGTCCACACCTGTCCTATGTAAATCAGGGTGGAGTTAATAGTGGTGTTTAGGGAGTGACTCTCTGCCTCTCTCTGGTTTTGTTTCCCGAATGGAATAGTTGTACCAGTTTTATACACCAATACGCCAGTTTTTGTGACGCAGCCACAGATAAAAGGTCAATTTGTACAGGTGAAAATTACAATGAATTAGGCGAATTCAGTAGAGAGTTCATGTTAACAGCTAAAATTATTAGTCATTCATTTTTTTAATTTAACACATTAAGAAAGAAAGAAATCTAAATACAATTGAGTTTTTAGGTCAGTGGTAAAGTTAATATATTTTCATAGACACATTATTGTTTTTTTTTAAAGTAGGATATTACATTTTGATCAAAGAAATACGTTTAAAAAGTAATTAATTAAAAAAAATAATAGGCAAAATTTATCCACTCACTGACTTTCCTCACTCGGCTTAGCCTATATGCCTTTATGGGAGTCATGAAAATCAGTCCAATCGAATAAAAAATATGTGATTTAACTAGTTTAGTGAAGTCGAATTCTTGGCTTCTTGTTGAATGTGAGTGAAAATTCCGTGTGTGATAATTTCAAGCCTATTTTATTCAATAGCAATTTCTGAAGTCCCACATGTTGGCACATGAGGACGCTATTGCTACACTATGACACATGATTCTCAAAAGCCTACATGGGCCTGTATTAGGATAAAATAAAACTAATCCAACATATTAATCCAAATATTAAAGTAAAACATTAAAATAAAAAAGTTTAAATAAAAACTAAACTTTTCTTTCATAGTTAAACTAATAAACTTTTTGTTCATAGTTATAAGGATTGTTTTACCCATAAATAGCAAACATATTTTAAAGTTTAATCTAACTTTAAAATATATTAATATATTTTTATTATTATTATTATTAATATACAATTCATTTTTATTTCTATAGCGCTTTTACAATGCAGATCGTGTCAAAGGAGCTTAGAAGTTCTAAACTTAAACTGTGTCGGTTCAGTTTTCAGAGTTGAAGTTCAGTTTGGTTCAGTTCAGTGTGGCTTAAATTTCACTGCTGAAAGTCCAAAAACTGAAGAGCAAATCCAACAATGCGCAGCTCCACAAGTCTCAACCGAGCAAGTCAGTGGCAAGGCTTTACCAATTGACGAAAATGAAGGGGAAAAAAACATCCAGGTTTTGGCTCTGTACTGGCTACATATGACGGCTCTTGGAAAGTATTATAACAGGATGTATGCCAGTTTATTTTTTAATTATTTTAAGTATTCCTGAGCCTGTGCACCTTGAAAGTTCAGGCTGCCAATGGCTTAAGGTCTATTAAGAACCCTTGAAATCACTGATAACAGAAACCACTAAAAACACTAGAAACCACGATTAACCACCCAAATCACACTAGAAACCACCTACAACACCACAGAAACCAAGGACAACAGTTTCCAAGTCATAGAAACCTCCAAGTAATCTCCCAAAACACTTGTGGCAACCACCCAAAATATAAAGCGCCCACAATGCCCATAGCCACTTGGCTCTGAAGGGATTTTAATGGTCAAATAGCATTCTTATTTTCTTTAGAAATTATCACATAAATGGATTTTAGTGATTTAAAATCATTTTAGAGGCTCTTTAAAAGTTTGCTAATGTGCCATATGGGACCTGAGGTTATATTCTTTAACCATTTTGTCAGGAAAAACAGGGGATTACAGAAACCGTTTTTGTAGGCTAAACTTACATTTAATATGGCCAGTGGTGTAGGCTAATTCATGATATCACTTTCAGATACTTTAAACTTAAGTTAAAAAAAAATAGGTCAACGTTATATTTTTCCACAATATACTTGCTATTAATACGACAGCATCTGCCTTGTAGGTCTCTTGTTAGTTATCAATGCGCTCTGTCCTGTAGTTCCCAATCCTGTAGGTGGCGATAATTGCGTTTCTCTCTGAGTATTCAAAACGCAGAAGAAGTGTGGCCTCTGTACAAGCGTGATGTTTACTACAGTGTCTTAAATTAATCCAGTTCGTTCACTTGTACGATTTTCTTGTTGTGTTTTCTTGTGTACTTCTTGTTTTGATCTTGGAAAAACGCTCTAGACAAGACTGCACACGATGAGAATTTATCATTCCTTACTCAATGCTGCTAAGTTTAGGAGTGTGTTTGACTTTGGTGAGCGCGATGTGACGCACTGGTTCCCTAGACATATGGCTAAAGGTGCGTGACACAACATTTCACAAAAAAAAAAAATCAGTGTTTTTCTGTGATTTATACATTGTTAGTGATTCATTTATTTTGTTAAACCTGTCATTAGCGAGATACTGCATTATTTTTGTTTTATTCATAATAGCGTATGTATTTGTTTTCTTTTTATACCTATGTTTTTAGTTACTATGTTTTGCTTATTTATAGTTTGTTTGTTCGTTGCTGCCTTTAATTCACATTGATTGACGTTTCAATAACATTTCAGTATTCAATATTCTTTAGACACTACCTCATTATTAACGTTGTCTTATTTGTGCCAGTCAAATAAAAGCATACCCTGTGGGAGATAGAGGTTTAGTTGGTCATACTTTATTTTGATGGTCCGTTTGTTGAATTTAAGTTACACTGCAACTAATTCTCAGTAAATTATAAGTAGACTGTTAGGTTGGGGTTAGGGCTAGGGTAAGTGTAAGTGTAAGTTGACATGTACTTGCAAAGTTTCTTATAGTCAGTTAAATGTCCGTTGAATGTCTGTATCAACAGATATTAAGTAGACAGTCTACTAATACTCAAATGGACCATCGAAATAAAGTGTTACCGTTTAGTTTTTATAAAAGGTAAAGGTTTTATGTTCACATAATCAGATTTCTCCTCAATAATATAATTTCATTAAAGTATTCTTTGCAAATTCTAAATAGGGATATCCTAATAGGAGCCAATGACTATTAAAGTACAACATTGTTCACAGTCAATGAAATAGTGTTACTGTTGTTTTGAAGTCATACCTGCATGTGATTTCAGACAGAATATTCATAAGTCACCGTGTCACAAGTTGACACTGTTTAAAAATGAACGAATGTGGGAATAAAAAAGCCAACTTTACCTCAATCTGTGGGTCTTTGTGTATTTTATCATGTCGTAAAAAAGGATGTAAATAACAACCTTTCATCAAAGTTATCAAACTATGATCCTAACACTGATTCTAATCTTAGGACAACGTTTTTTCATCCAATATTTTGATTATCACAAAAAATTAAAAGGTCTATTTCAAACGTTAAAAAAAAAGTTAATTCATATTTTTTTGTCCAAGTTATAGAATTGGATGGACTTTTGTTTGTAACTTTACATTTTATTTGTTGTTGTTTTTCTATGAATGTGAGCTTTGGCAATGCAGAGACTATGTTTTAGACCGGCTGCTCTTGTTTCTTTTAATTTCATTTAGAATATGATGTTAATTATTCGTTGCTGCTCTTATAATCGCAATTAAAATCATGGGAAATGTTATGCAAAGCACATCATAGCCTTGTTTTTCCTTTCATTGTACACTATGGAAATCCTCCTTTTTTCTCTCAGTGAAAGTCTGGGAATTTGACATTTGGCTAAAAGTGGGAACCCTACATAAATAATTGATCATGTCTTTCCACTTTGTCATGCAGAAATAGCTCACCATTGTGACTTTCTCCTTTCAGGACTCAGGCAGATGAGAGCCAATCTAAGAAACATTGACTGCATTATTGAGATCCACGATGCTAGAATATCCTTTTTTAATGGAAGAATTCATAAATGCATAAATGATTAAATCCCAGTGGTTTTCTTTAACTGGCCAACATACCCTTTTCGGGAAGAAATTCCTCATTTCAAGAGAGTCTTGATGTCCGGCCACACTTACTTGTACTGAACAAGATGGACCTGGCAGACACTTCGAAAAAGCAGGTTTCATCATAATCTTATGTGTTTCATTATGACCTAAATTTATTCATGAATCAAAGCACCAGAAGTACTTTTATAATGTGCTAGAAATGCATTTAACAGGTTTTTTTTATTATTATCCTCAACAGAGTATTCTGAAGCAGTTTGAGAGACAGGGTGTGAAAAATGTTTTATTTACAGACTGTTTAAGACAACAAGATGAGAATGTAAAAAAGGTGAGCAGCGTCAGACATTACATCACTTATTTCTAAACAAAGCTCTACTGAAGAACCTGGCACATTATCATTTTAAGCATCCTGTCATTCGCTGTCTGATGTTCCAGATTGTTCCTCTCGTGACGAAGGTGATAGAAAGTGCGTCACGTTTTCACAGGGAAGAGGTGAGGTGGAATTATTTTAGCAGTGCACATTGTGCTAAAAGTTTTCTGACTTTCTTTTCCATCTATGTGCAGGAAAGAACTTACTGCCTGATGGTCATCGGTGTGCCAAATGTGGGGAAATCATCACTGATTAATGCTTTAAGGAGAACATATTTGAAAAAAGGTATCAAATGTATGCTTTGGAAAATTGCTGTCTATGGGGTATATGCACACCTAGGGTCCTATCAAACACCTGGCGCAATAAGGCGCAAGACATGTTTGGTGCGATTTGTTGCTATTTTCACGTTTCACGCAACCCTAATTTTCATGTTTTGCGTAAAACCACAACCTCCGTGCCTTCTTCATGTCAGCAGAACTTTTTTCAGTTCATTCATGACAATTTGCATTTGCATAATGTTATTATTATTAGCAGTATTATTTTTATATGCATATTTATATTTGTTTTAATAAAAACAAGTTTGTCCAGTTATCAGGTTTTAGAGAGGTATGCATCATCATATGGGGCATAGAACAAGACGTGTGTTTGGATATAAGTCCGCCATGTAAATAGCAAATGCGCCATGGCGTGGCGCAACTGATTCTTACAGGGAATGGGAGATGAGACTCTGATTGGTTTAATGCGCATTATGCTCAAACACACCCATAACACATTAAGAGAATAGGCACAACCCTGTTAAACCATGTGCAAGAGCGCGAAAGCATATTTTTCTGTCCTTAAAATAGCAAAAGTAGATTTAGACACGCCCTTAATGCTTTTGCGCCTTGCGCTTTAGACTTTGCACCTAGACCGTTAAAATAGAGCCCAAAGTGTTTATCACCCACTGATAAACTTCTGATGAATGGTTAATGTCACTATTTTCAGTTTCATATGGTTTCTTTTACAGCGTCGATGTTTTAGTGTAATTAAATGATAATCAGTTAGATAGACTTAAGCATTCATTCAGCTGTTTGTGTGTAAAAAGAGATTTGAAGAGAAAAGTTTGAAAATACTGGTGTAAAATAAAAGTTCATATTTCAAAGAAATAGCACGGGACAATGGAATTTAACTCAGTACTTCTTGTACAGTCTGAGACCCACTTTATATTGTAAATCAATCAGGCAGTGAAGATGACAGACCTTAAATATGTCGATTTTGTAAGTGCATAACAGTTCACCGGTAGCACTTGAGCTGGGTTTCTGAAAATGAAAAGTCCTTGATATACCCTAATAATCCTATACCCACAGAAAGCCTAAACCTTGAATATTTTTTATTACCATCAGGCAAAGCTTCAAAAGTCGGAGCTGAACCAGGCATTACAAAGGCTGTCCTAACTAAAATTCAGGTATTTATTATGAGTTGATTGATCAGTTTGAGTTGGTATTCTCAAGGGCTGGGCGGTGTGTCAGTATATATTGTTGCCACAGAATAATTTTTTTATCATAAAAGAATTTATTATTCTGTGTATATTGTGAAATGTAAATAAGTGAGCGTGGGCAACTCACGGTTAGCATTGATGAAGCTGAGAAAGGCAAACTGAAAAAAGAAAGTTGCTAATTGCTTTATATTTTAAGTGGTCGATTAGTATCAATATTTATACAAGAATTGTAATTGTTTATATTTAAGCATATTTGAAGGAAAAAAACATTTGTTTTTTATTTAAAGTGTTTATATTTTCAGCGTATTATATTAAGTTTTTTTTCCTGTTTCTTACCTAGAATATTTTTTTATGTCTGTGAGATGTTACTTGTGAATTGTTTATAATAATAAGGTCTGTCCACATAAAACTGTGAAATGTGACATACTGTGGGATGTGTTCTTCATCTAAAGTCATTTTGTTTACAATATTTATAAGGTTTAAAATAAAATACAGTTTAATCAAACAGGATTAAATCTTTTTCTTAAATATTTAAGCTTATTTATTAAATAAAGCCCTATTGTCCATTTTCTGGAATAACTAATTTGATTTTTAAAAAAACTTGAACTTTCTCGTACCATGAAATAAAATTTTTATCATACCGCCCAGCACTATTTTTGTCATACAGCATTAAATTAATTTATGTTTTGCTAGGTCTGTGAGAAACCCATAATTCATTTACTTGACACACCAGGAGTTCTTCCACCTAGAATAGAAAACATAGAGACAGGAATGAAACTAGCTTTATGTGGTAAGTCTACAAATCAATACAAATACAAAGACACGTTCTTGCAGTAATATCATGGTTGTAAAGTGGTCGATGTTTGTGCTTTTTAAACAGGTACAGTTTTGGACCATTTAGTTGGTGAGGACATCATTGCAGATTTTCTGCTTTTTTCATTGAACAGACTGGAAAGATTTAGGTAGGTCTAAAGGAGTGGATGTTTTATAGCAGTTATTAATTATTTGATGATGTTTCGCTTCATAGAAATGCAGCACAAACAAAATAGAAATCCATTATGATTATGACAATTTCTCCTGTAGTTATGTTGAAAAGTACAGTCTTGAAGAGCCTTGTGATGACATTCAACATGTGCTGAAGCGTATAGCAGTGAAACTCGGAAAGACCAGACGTGTAAAGGCCATCACTGGTGTTGGTGAGTAGATTCACTCTGGACGCTTTGTTTTCTTTGCAGTAATGTCACATAATTAATAAATCAAACTTTAATTTACTATTTTAAAAGGTCTTAATTTTACATTAGAAAGTATCTGCTCAAATCAAAATTTGATAGAACCTCAGTGTGAACAGTTTTGATTATACAAGAGTTATCCTGATGAATTTGTCAGAATTTTTTTTTATGTTGATCTTCAACACAAGCTCCATCTTTTAAAATGTGGATGTCACAGATTACCATGTGGTTGCCATTAGTAAAGAATTTGGTAATACATAAATAAGCTCTCTTGATGTCTATACTGGACTGTTTGTGATTTGTCTTTCAATCTTACTTCATTCTTATTGAAAACTGCTCTAAAATAACAAAATGTAATCATTTTTATTTGTCATTTGTTTGTTTTTTTATGCTTTTTACATAAATTTTACTTATTGTCTTTAAGTTCTGTACATTAACAGTAGGGGCGACACGGTGGCTCAGTGGTTAGCACTGTTGCAAGAAGGTCACTGGTTCGAGTACCGACTGGGCCAGTTGCCATTTTTGTAAGGGGTTTGCATGTTTTCCTCGTGTTTACGTGGGTTTCCTCCAGGTGCTCCGGTTTCCCCCACAGTCCAAAGACATGTGCTATAGGTGAATTAAATAGACAAAATTTGCTGTAGTGTATAAGTGTGTGGGAATGAATGTGTATGGATGTTTCCCAGAACTGGGTTGTGGCTAGAAGGGCATCCGCTGCGTAAAACATATGCTGGAATATGGCAGTTCATTCACCTGTGGCAACTTCTTAAACAGAGACTAAGCCGAAGGAAAATGAGTGAATACACAGAAATTACAATAGTTTTTATAGTATATGATGTAACATGATTAATGTTGAAAAAAATAATAATAAATATATAAAATATACACATGCACTAAGATAAAATACATATTATTGTAAAAAAAAAAAACAGGCAATCAAGAAGTCTATAATGTAACAAAAATAATAGTTTTGATTTGGAGGTTTCCAATGATTTATTTTCATCCATGAGATCACAAAACACTTAAATTTCCCTTCATCTGTTCAAGAATTGACTGCTGTGCTCTGAACTCTAGTCTGATTGGTCAGATGAAAGTCTGTTTTGATTGGTCTACCGTTTACAGCATGTCGTTGTTAGAACATCTGAATTTGGAATTATTGGTTTTTCCTACATTTTTCAGACACTTTAATCTAAATTTGCAGACATTTTACATTCACAAACAGTTATATTACACTCTGCCAGGTTTTATGCAAAATATCAGATCATAATAGGGGGGAAAAACTGTTAAACTGTGTTAAAACATAACTTAAGGAATGTATTTAACCAATAACAAATCCACTCTTTAGGCAACATCACCGTGCAGTTGCCAGACTACAGTGCAGCAGCCTATGATTTCATCAGAGCCTTCCGGAAAGGAGAACTTGGAAAAGTAATGCTCGACTAATCAGATGTTTAATAGCAGGTTTGAAATGATTATTTCATTGAAAGCTTGACCTTCCTCCTAGACTGAACACTTGAGCACATAAAAGAAGCGCTTAATACTATTAATGTTTTAATTAAAAGGTGGAGCGCAAGGTATTTTTGACACATCTTTGCTTTTTATTGTGTAGTTATTAGAAAAAGTGCATTGAATGTATTCTTTTTTTAAATTACTGCATAAGTTACAATAAATTATTCAGTTTCAATTGAACAGCATTGATATCTTGTGCACACAAAGATTACAACCAAACTGGAACTGGCAACACAGAAATACTTCATTTGACTCCTTTTCTTTCACAGTTCTCTTTCATATTAATATAAGGAGTACTTGGCATGTGTTTGCTTTGATTTCTAAAATTATATTTTTAATATATCTAACAGCTGACAAACAGAACAGTTATGGTGTTTCTCTCTCTCTATATATATAAATATATTAAAACATTTAATTTCACAGCATTATTAAACACTTGTGGACTTAATACATACAGTATTCACATTAGTTTACAGCTTATCAAAATTCCCTACTAGAGAATTACAAAACTGTTTAAATCCATCAAAGTATGACTAAAGTAGGAATTTATAAACGGGACATTTACAGACCTCAGCAGTGGAAGTACAGAAAGACATACAGTGTTTTTTATCTTCTAAATGTGTTACAGCAACAAAATATGGGAAATATAACAGACAAGGATTCATATAAAATGTTTGTTTGTGTAAATCTCAAAGACAGTAGTGCTTCTTCAGCAGTAACACAGTATTTTTGCCATCCAGGACGAGATGTAACCAGCATAATTCAAGCAGACTATAGTTTTAGTTACTAATGCTCCTGTTGAAGCGAATTAAGCAGTATAACCTTTCCGATCCTATTTCTTAAATGTCTACGAAACTAAACAGAGGATTTTAATCTTTCGTTTGTCTTTATGTGCAACAAAGTACACATTTTTAAACATGGGTGTTGCACAGCTTATTAAGCTGTGCCTTAAACTGCCTCAAGGGGCAAAGTGCATCACGTAGTTTATTGGTAAAAGCAGAGCTGAAAGTCTGGTGATGGTAGAATCGTGCACTGTTGCGTCTGATGTCCTGGCGAGGTAAAGCTCCCAGTTTGTTCTATTACTGTAATAGTCATCTCCACGTTCCGAGCTGTCATCCGGACGACGCTGAGCTGATGCGTACCACCCTCCAGCTCCCAGTGCCACTGCTGCTCCAGCTGCCGCAGCCCCTGCAACCCGCACAGCAGGGGAGCCTCTTGCGCGAGACGTCCGACCACCTCGAGCAGTGCCCCGTGCCGAACCCCTGGCACCTCCTCTGCCACCCTTGGACATCACCTGATCGCACAGGAAAGCTGATAGCAGGAGAAATATACAGCAGGTGGCGACTGCCCTGTTCATTCTGGATCACCCTGGGTTAGGAAGAAAAACGTGGAGATGATGAACGCTCAAAATGAACACCAAAAACGATACACTGTAAAAAAAAAAAAAAATGCAGGATTCCACACAATCCCTTATGTTATTCCAACACAAATCGATTACTTTAACTATAGTGGATTGAACATAAAACAATCAAGTTGTCCCCTCCAAAATGAAGAATTGTGTTATTTCAACTCATTTTAAATAACTATTTTAATAAGCAGCAAAACTTTTTTTCAGTGTAGTACAGAATATTAGCATCCCCCACCAGCAGATGCTGTTGATATCTTCTGCATTAAATGTTAGAGCATTTAAATCAGGGTTTAGTATAATCGCTGTGTTCAAATGTTTTGTTTTTTTTGAAGGTGCCATAGAATGAAAATCAGCAAACACCTAGGCATATCTAAATAATAAAGAGTTCCTCGTACTTATGTAAATCTTGTGAGTGTAAAAAAAAGAGGCCAGTCGGAACAACAGACTGACGATCCATACGACGTCATTAATATGCATGCTGTGTTTGATTGGCCACAATGTTTCCTAGTGATATGAATGCTCAAAATCAACACCGAAAACGATAGTTACAGAATATTAGCTCCCACGCCAGCAGATGAAAATATCCTGTTAGTGCATACTGCAATTTTGATGTCTGCTGCATTAAATATTAGAGCATTTAAGTTAGGATTGAGTCTATACACTGTGTTCAAATGTTATGTTTTTTGAAGGTGCCATAGAATGAAATTCAGGAAATACCTAGGCATATCTAAA
Source organism: Danio albolineatus (assembly GCA_903798035.1). Taxonomy (NCBI): domain Eukaryota; kingdom Metazoa; phylum Chordata; class Actinopteri; order Cypriniformes; family Danionidae; genus Danio; species Danio albolineatus. Next base: position 4,336,382 of record CAIGQQ010031933.1, read on the forward strand.
TAATAAGAGTTCCTCGTACTTATGTAAATCCTCTGCGTGTAAAAAAAGAGGCAAGTCGGAACATAACAGACTGTGACGATCCATACTATATCATTAATATGCATGCTGTGTTTGATTGGCCACAACGTTTCCTTGTGATATTACTACTGAATTTAGTTTTTCTTTTTACTTTTATCTCAGCTTGCATTATGATTACTGCAAATGTAAGGCTTTTATTTTGAAAACGGCTGATTTTAACATGAGTAACCAGTTCTGTGAGGGAAGTAGCCTTGACACTGTGTCCCAATTCGCATACTACTGTATCTGTCCTAAATAGTATTTGAAAATAGAATAAGGATGTCACAAATGGTAGTATGTTTAAAAGAGTATGCCAAAGGTTCCCAGATGGTTTACTCTTTCTGGTTAAATTGTTAGGTGTAGAAGCGTCCATACTCTAACCGCTGGTATTGCCCACAGTACATTGCGCATTGGACGTGAATTCGATTAGAACTACAAACACGGGTGAAAAGTGTAAATAAACTATAAACATGATGGACATGCGAGACCAAAGGTCAATTAGAGAGGCTTCGGTAAAGATGTTTGTTTGACTGTCTGAGTAGTATTTCTTCTGCAACAACAATATAGAACTTATCTAAAGACGTGTTTAGATGTTAACGTCTGAATGCAGAATTAGACATGAGGAGATTTCTCTGCATGAAAGACTCGTGAATGGGAGATTAACCTGCTGCTGCATTTCCAATAAAGTAAGAAATTAAATATACAGGGCCCATAACTAAGCAACACAACGATCTGTAAACGAACAAGTAGTGTGTCCCAAAGCTTGCATACTCTTCTGTTATACACTCAAAAGTATATATTTTTCCCTTTACAATGAAAGTACATACTTTTAGGGCGTAGTATAAGTATGTGAATTGGGACACAGCAAGAGTATGTTTACAGCTTGTCAGAATGCAAAATGCAGGATATATGGATTGTAAATGTATTCAGTACTACCCTAAAAGGTTAGTTTAACATGTATATTATAAAATGTTCTGCATATGTTTGTAATAAAAAAACAATGCACTGCTACAGTTTATGCGTTGTGTCATATCACTCAGCTCTGTGTTTGTTTTTGTTTTGTTTTTCTGAAATGAATGAAAGGCAATAAACTTTTAAATCTAAACTATTCATGTAGAGGCTGATATTAGTTCCTGCCTGCATTTTTTTAAATGTTAAAACTAGAAAATATTCTATGGCACCTTTACCCACTTAAAGCTCTAATTTTCCTTCTTTGCTTATTTTGTTGTTGAGTGGATTGCACTTAACTACATATCTGCTGAAACATGTAGCTGCATTCTGGGCAGCACTGGGATGTTTGTGCACACCACTTCTCTGTTTTTTGTACATCATTATCTTTACCCCTATGTCAAGAATGAAAGAAAACTTCACTTTCCTTTCCTTTTTGTCCTTAAGTCTAAATTTTAATTTACCCAAAACAATCACAAAATTACAAATGTCACAAAATTAACAAAATTATGAATGTCATTGCTTTGGGCTTGGGTGTCAAAAAGGTCAAGAACCACACCATAAGGTCAAAGTTAGAAATCTCCAAAAAGTATTTGGGGTATTTGGTTTTCAGATGTTGTGGACCAGATGCATATAGTTCAAGTGATGAATTACAATGATAAAAATGTTTGTCATTTTAAGTGAGGGAAAAAAAAACCTTTTCTGTTAACTTTGTTTTTCCATATCATTACATTGTAATTTTACTGTAAAATATAATTTACTTCTTGCCAATCTATATAATTTATTAAAAACATTATTTTTAAAACGTTAGCTTTAGTGGCAATGTTTTACATTTTATTTTATGTTATTTTTCTATGTGTGTGTTTTGCACCACTTATCTTTAGTCTTAGTCTTTTTAAACAATATAGTTTTATTTATTTTACAACTGGTTAAAAATAATTGTGAATTTACAAAGAAAAACAGATGCTTCACATGGTTTTCTAGTATGTATTCGCTAAAATAAAAAGAACGACATCCATGGATAAGTGAATGAACACAAGTACCTTGAAGTTAACAAGTAGCACCCAAAAATATCAATTCTGTTATAATTTACTCCACTTATTACTGAATTTCTTTAAAATTCATGACATTTTGAAGAATGCTGGTAACAAAACTGTCTGGCTGTCTGGTAAACAACATTCTTCAAATTTCTTTTACATTCAGAATGAGAAACTAATACATACCTTGGGAGTGAGAAGGTAAATACATTTTTATTTTCAGATGAACTAAAGGACAAACATTTGGATAGCTGTTTAACATTTTTGGTATAATATTCCTGTTCATATTGTTAATTTTGTGAATTTTTTCCATCGTTTTACACACAAGTAGGTTACCATAAAACCACAAACTGACAGTGGCTAATAATGAGCTAATATTCCTAATAAATACAGTCTCAGTTTTAAATAGTCTTAGTGTATTAAATGTTATGTATATAGCTGTGTGTTTAATGAAGCGAGGTAATGTTAAGAAATCTGGCTTTTATTCAACTGGGTCAAGAAATACAGTCATTTACAGCCTACAATAACTACTTTATAGATCAGAAAATTGTATATTATCCAAAAACTGCACCACGGAAGACAATAAATATCCAGAATAATGCGATTTGTGCAACATCTTTCGCCTGGTCACATTTAAAATGGTTACTATATCAATAATTCAGTTCGTTTTCAGAGCACGACAATTTAACCTATTATAGTCTACTGTAAGCATTTGCAGCCTCCGTGGAAATAGACCGAAATGTTTTGATTAAAAAAAAATTACCTCCATTTTTTTTACAGTCTATGGACAAATGCTCGCGACGTCGACTGATGTTCACAACAAGGCGTTTCAAGTCTCGCGTCGCTGTCTTTGTTGTAGTTTATGTGCGTTATCATATGTATGCTACACCTCTGCAATAACCTGTCATTATGCATGTTCATTCATTTAAATCCTTTTATCTTCAGCCATATCGAGGTACTTACCTCCGTTTGTGTCCGTGTCCACAGAATATCCCACGATATCTCACTATCATGTGTGAGATCAAATAAAATGCACGCGTTATATAAGGCAGCACACAGCTCGTAGGCTATGTGTGCTGCTGCTGGAGATGAATTGAAACATGGCAGGTGTACGATCATCAGGTTTGCTGCTGTAGAAAAACGCGGTGTTTAGAACAACAGCTTCCATCGTTTTGTTGTTCAAATGCAATTTTCAAAAAAGGATTTAAGTAGCCTAGATTTTATAGGGTTCACAATACGTTCATAAATGCAAGGCCATTCAGTCTACGGACATAAACTGACAGTGTTCTTGCATTAATAGCTATAAGGTTAAGGCTTGAAGTAGTTCAATTGTCTGGAATGGTCCAGGTAGAAAAGACCATGCATGAATATGCCTTGAATACATTCAATTAAAATGTAGAACAATCGTCTGTGCCTATAGGTGAATAATTTATTAATTTAAATCCATCTTTTGAGCCAAACATAGCAGAATAATGGTAGCCCGTAACAACAACAACATTTTTTCTTTTCCATAGCTATCTAATCATACATTTAGTCTACTAAATAAGACGTGAAAATACACACATGTAAAGCAAAGATTGCATGCATTTAGCATGACGAAGTCAAGACTCGAATAGAATAGAATAGAACCGTTTTCAATTAACTGTCATATTGCTTTTATTGTTAGAATACAGAGACAAAAACAATGCTGCTGGTGAAACATTTGATTAGATTTGACTAATAACTAAACAAACCGGACTCTACTTTTGTGTCAACATGTGTAAATCCCAATATAATCCTGCTTCTATTTCAGAAATCCGTACTTGTTACGCCATGCTCCAGTAGACCCATTATAATTTCTTTGTGTATCTGAATTGTAATTGTATCATTCAGAAAATTACCGTCTAATCAACTGTAAGGACTGATAAGCTCGCCTGCTACATCTAATATGCTAATATTTATTAGTACTGTTATATTAGTATTATAATATTTAGAAAGTTTGGGGTCAGTTGAGTTTTATAAAATAATATATTTATTCAGGAAGGATGGGCTAATCTGAAAAAGTAAACAAATATAAAACACTTAAAATAAGAAAAGTCTCTCATGCAACAAACAGTATGTTGGAATGGTTTCTAAAACATCATGTGGCTGCAGACTGGAACATCATATAAATTTCATTTTAAAATATATTAAAATATTTAGAATTGCACTGAAATATCACACCTCTGTGTTACTGTCATGCTTTGACCAGCAGGTGGCGCCACAGTTACTCTATCTATACTCTGACCCAGATCACAGTGCTTTAATAGAATTAAACGATACAAGTTTTGCTTCATGTTATGCCTTCTAATAATAATCTTTTGGAAAACAAACTAAAGAGCAGGTATACCATACAAAATAACCCACAATCTTTGACTAAATTAATAAAATATTCAATCTATTGAGCAAACGTCTGCAGTAGTTCTCACAAAAAAAGAAATTCTGCCATTATTCACTCATCATCCACATGTTCCAAACCTGTTTGAGATATTTTCAAGAATGTTGAGGGGGAAAAAAGCATTGACTTCCATGGTATTTTTTTCTTACTATGGATGTAAATGGCTGAATTTTTCTAATTATTCGTCAGAATATCTTGATCTGTGTTCGCAGAAGAAAATCCTAAAAGTTTAGAACCACTTCTGTGTGAGTAAATGATGAGGAAAGTTTTAAATGCAGACTTCAAAATGAAAGGAAGACAATTGTTTTCTGACATGTATTGCTGTAGGCCAAGTAACGGCTAAAACATCCCCTATTTTGAATCTGTCCTATATGGAATCTTGCTTGGCTGTCAAATTCTTAAAGAGTATTTATTTTTAAGTATTTGGGACATAGACCTGTCTATTTAACATGTCTACATATCTCAATCAGGTCCTTTAGCCCAGTAATGCCCAAACACATGTTTATTGAGTAACCCCAACACTGCACATTTTGAATCTCTCTATTGTTCGACTAGCTGTAATTTCAAAAGGACATCTGATGTACAACATTAAGCTGTTTACATCCTCAGACTTGAAATTATCTGTTTTTATGACAGCCATACGTGGCATCTTAAATGAATTTGCAATGGTCAGGTGGTATGGTTACACCTACACCACTTTATAAGTCATAATTACGAGTTCTACAAGGACTTGAACGCTTTTTACAAGTTGGAAACTAGCGACTGTAATTACAGCGCTGCTTGACTCCATCTTTGGAGTCTCTACTAATGAGCTGGTGAAAATCAGCTGCAAAATGTGCTGCATTGGGGTTACTTCAGAAACGTGCTTTAATCTACTGCACCCGTGGTCCCAGAACAGCAGGCCGGGTGGCGCAGGGATCCCAAAAACCCCTTTTTTCTCTTCTGAATGGATCCTGAGCTGTGCTGGGATGTTGTTGTGTTTTGCCTTGAAAGTTTCGCAGCTATTCCCTTAGTCTCTTTGATCTGTATCTCCAGATGTTTCTGAATCGCAAGTCCGAGTTCTTCGGGATCAACCGAAGCTCCATACACCTCCCAGGTCATTCCCTCAGCATCCCATTTCACCTCCCTCACCGGAGACTTTTGACTCTTTGACGTCTTCTGCTGGACCAGACACACTTCTGGGAAGACGTGCTGGGGAGGCTCCTTGGAGTCCTGACCCGCTTGCACTCCTACATCTCTCAGGTCTTTTTGTGAGGTCATGGTACTCGCATCCTTCATGGTCTTTTCGTCCACCCATTGGTGAGCGCCGACTGGCCGCAACGGACCAGGCCAAGAGCAGTCCAGATTGCAGCAGCGCAGGAGTCGATTGCCATCCAACCCAGTCTCGCTGACAGAGGAGATGAGCCGAGGAAGAGCGAGCAGGTTGCCTTGTACTTGGCCCTTGTAGGTCTCATCCATTCCTACCAAGTGTGGAATTAGTTGTGCTGGGGCAGGAATAGGCTGCGGGTGGCAATACGCAGCAAACGTGTCCTTGACAGCTCCATGGTGGAAGTGAGAGTTGCAACAAACGGGCTCTTCAAATTTAGGGCAGGTGGACTCTGGAATGACTTCACAGATCTGAATGAAACTGTGTTTGGCTGGTTGAGTTGGGCTGCTCGACCCGCTGCTTCCAGCTCTGATGGACGTGGTCATTGTGTTGCTTTGTTGAAGCGGCATGGCCTGTTTACACACTAAAGAAGGAAATGACTGTGCACAAACATCCTTCTCTCGTCCTTGGCGAATTGATGCGCCCATTTCACAGTAGCGAGGAGGCGCTGCGGCATCTTTAAAAATCTGCAAGCTGTCAGAGTGGCTTCTTTGTATTGATAACAAACCGTGATCGTTCAGGTCCTTGTGCACCATCAGTGACCCACTACAGTCATGTTTATTCTGATGGCTCATTGGGTGTAAACACACACTGTCGAATACATGGGTCTCAGCAATGCAGTGAGGACTTGCATCGTGTTGATCAATCTGGCGATGATTTAGGGGCAGTGTTGGGGAGGATGAGGCTTCACTGGAGCTCTTACTGAGCACGTCTTTAGCTTTCATCTCTGATGAACAGCAGTTAACTGTTACAAGGGGATCTGAGGAGATTGTTCCCACTGGTGGGAATGACATGGTGTGCCCAGCCTCTGCCATCAGATATCTGCTGGAAATAAAGAGGACGTAGAGATTTTTAACATGTTTTTTTTTTAAAGAAAGACATGATCAATTGAAAGCAACAGCAAAATTAAGCAGCACAGATGTTCTCAAGATCGATAGCCTCGGTGTGCTGAAGAGACTCCTCTTGGATATAAATATTCTGACTAGCATTAAACATTTGAAGAGCACTTCTGTAATACTTTTCAATGGCTTGGTCTCGATCAATGCGGTTCATGGCAGAGCTACACACTCATTTGACAGTATACAGATAAGAGGGAGGGCTGGTTGAAGTGTCTGTGAACCTACCACTGTCCTAATTCCACAGGGTTTGATTTCTCACTCTACGGTCCCTAAGTACTACACTCTAAAAAACGTTGGGTTATTAATGTAACCCAATAGTTGAGTTAAAAATATTTGGTGCTTTGTTGGGTTATTTTAACCTTTTATTGGGTTATTTATTTAATAACTCAACCAGTTGGGTTAGGATTTTTGAATTCAACAGTCAACTGATGTTAATGACACAGAACAGCTATGCGTGCGTGATGTTGTTTTGCGTTATAAAGTGTATTTAAGCTCTATAACGCAGTAATATTGTTTTTTTTTTCTTTATCAAAGGGGCTCTCAACCGTGCCGTGCGTGTTTTTTTTATCTGTTTCACCTGGACTCGTAATTAGTGATGATGCAGACGCGCGCTTCATAGCCGGTCTATCTGCGGGCAGAAACGCTTTCTCTTTCTCCCGGGTTTATTGTTGGAGAAACTACAGTTGTTTGGAGAAACTAACACACATATTTGACATTTTCGGCCGTCATTCTTGCCTTTAAGACCCAGCGGAGACAATCAACCCGGAGTCGCGTCTTTTGCTTAAGGTATGTTGTTTTTTTATTAAAAACATTGTCCTTTCGCTAGGAAACTATATTGTAACATCTAAATGCTAATATAGTCACATAAATATGATACATTTTATTCAGGAAGTTGCTGGTTTTGCCAAGAAGGACGGAATCGGAGCATTATATTATTGGTTATTTCTCGCCGCTAGAGGGCGCTAAATGGATCGCAACGTTTCATTCTGTAGCCAAGAAGAAGAGCAGAGCAGAAGCTTGCTATATCATGTTTAATCAGAAGAGGATTCGTTGTCCATTTCAAGGTACTTGATTATTAACTAATGACAGTTAAATGTTATTACAGTTTGTCTGTACTGTATTAAAGGCCATGAAAATTGCATTTTTCCCACATCTACAGGAATGGAAACCACACCCTGATAATGTTAGATTCTAACAGAAATGTTTTATCAGTTAAATATGTTAAATATGTCATACAACAATTAAATATAAGCATATATATATATATATATATATATATATATATATATATATATATA
>CAIGQQ010031933.1:4350385-4389670 GCA_903798035.1 Danio albolineatus
TATCTATCTATCTATCTATCTATCTATCTATCTATCTATCTATCTATGTCCATACGTCCTTCCATCCGTATATCTGTCTGTCTGTCTGTCCGTCCATCTATCCATCTGATCTGTTTATCTTTCTGTCTGAACGTCCGTCTGCCTCTCTGCCTATCAGTCAATCTATCAGTCAAGAGAAATCCTCGAGACTCAACATCTGGAGTGCAGTGTTTAAAGAAGCACACAGATTAAATACTGAAACAGACTGAGAGAGAGAGCGAAAGAAAAGCAGCAGCACCAATCATCAGTCTTGTATAAGGATTGATGCTTCTTTTTGTCAGTGTGTTAAAGATAAATGCAGCCTCTTTAGATGTGACCATTTTTCAAAATGAAATTGGCCGCTGCTTGTGCTGCTGCTGACACAAATTTGAGGTTAACCGGCAACTCGCATAATAGAACAGCATTACAATACTAAGCTGGACTGCAGAAAAATAGGGGATCTGACCTTATTTACAGAGAGTTTCAAATTCTGCTCTGTAAGATGTAGAAAAAAGCCTCAACATGCTGCTTTCTGAGCTGCATTGTTGATAAGAAAACACTGCCGGCCTGACAATGAAGGGCAATAGATAGGAACAAGGTTAAGCGATGTAGCTGAGTCTAATAAACAAAGAAACTGCTGACACACATTCAGTGACTCAGTATGAGAATAAAAGACTTTCTACTGATAAAACAAGACAAAAAGAGTGCCAATCTGAAATAAATATATTTAACAAAGCACCAAATAATAGGTACTTTTACAAAACAAGCTGATGTTTAATACATGCACTGTAAAAATGATGATGAAGTCATGAATGATGAAGTCATGAATACAAATGTTTTATGTAACTTATTTTAATAAGTTAAACAGGCTTCAGCTGCATGTTTTAAGTTATGCAAAGTAATATTTTAAGTCAGTTTGATTGATTAAGTAAGTTGAGACTACTAGAAAAGGTAATTGTATTTAAAAAAATAAGGCAGCAAGAGTTTATTTTACAGTGCGGTTTGAATGAAATAGTTATAAATGAATATGGTAAGACTTATTTATTTTAATTGCATTTATTTTGGTGTCATTGTAACATGAACTTGCTATAATAATGATGCAAAATTACATGCGATAACATTTGATATGGTGTTAATTATTCATTCATTTTCCTTCGGCTTAGTCCCTTTATTCATCAGGAGTCACCACAGTGGAATGAACCGCCAACTTATCCAGCATATGCTTTACACGGTGGATGTCCTTCCAGCTGCAACCCAGTACTGGGAAACACCCATATACTCTCACGTTCATACATATACAATACGGGCAATTTAGTTTCACCTAAATTCAATTCCCCTATGCCGCATATCTTTGGACTGTGGGGGAAACCGGAGCACCCGGAGGAAACCGGAGCACCCGGAGGAAACCTACGGCAACACTGGCAGAACATGCGAGCTACACACAGAAATGCTAACTAGCCCAGCTGGGACTCGAACCAGTGACCTTCTTGCTGTGAGGCGGCAGTGCTAACCACTGAGCCACCGTGCTGCCTGTTAATTAATGTTATAATAATGTACTATTACATTGCAACACAGCTCAATATAAAGTGTAACCATTTATAGTTTGTAGTTTCGAAGCACATGTACATAAAGTTTTAGCTTCACCCATAACTTGCCCAATAAAATGACCTATCCCAGCATATTTTCCATAGGTGATCTTTGTACTGAAGCATACTAGTTATATGTAAATGAACAGAGGGGTTTATTAATATCTGACAGAAAATATCAACAATCAGAAACACTTTCTGTATCTATATCCTCCTGAGACCCATGCGGGAAATAAAAAGATTTGTGAGTTGCGAATTTTACATTTTTTTGTGCATCAGAAGAACTAATGTTAATGTTATGCAACGTCCACTGTATTTGACACCCAGTTGTTTTAAAAAAAGTCACATGAATAGACTTGAATTTAACTAATTTTTGTAAAAAATGATTCTAGTTTACAGGATTTTATTTTTTTATTCACTTTGTGTATCCTAAAGGGCTTAATAGACATGCTTTTATAGCCAGGCATCTACAATGGACATGTATAAAATCAAGACACCGTTTCATAACAGAAAGTCATGGGATTTTGATAGTCATTGATTTAAAGCTTAATAATATTTGCCTGAGATGCTATGACAGACACTTCAAACTTCATATTTGAATGATAATTACAAAATATTTTCATATTTCCATAAGAATTTTACACATGGTCATACAATTTATGCCAGCCATTTTTAAAGACCAAGGAGAGGAAGTGTTAGTAAAACTTCCGAACATTTGGTTATCTAAAAAGCCCAGAATGTACTCTGTATACATGACCTGTAGACTTAAAACTGGCATTTAAATATATTTTTATATAATATATATATATAAATACATAAAATTTAAAGTCTATTCCTGTCTGTTTGCGCATCGTGTTAAATCACTCAGCTCTTACTGTGATTTTTTTGGAATGAAAGGATGCCAATAGACTAAACTTAAACCTTAAGCTATTAATTCTACATCAAAACCACAAAATACAACTGTAAATACATCTCTGTTGGCCCCTTTTGTTCAGTATAATTGTAATTTAGCCTATATTTCATCCACAATACAAGTCTGGAGCAAATTTTAATTTCATTTCCTTCATTCACTCCTTCTAGCAAAAATAAAGCACTCTACCTCTTCAGTTGAGATGGTTCATTTTAAAAGGAATATACTCAAAACTTCATAAAGTTTGCCTGAGATGTTAATTTATAACAAACACTTCAAAACTTTGTCAGATCTCAATAATAATTGCAAAATATTATCATATTTCCAAAAGAACGTTACACATGGTCACACAATTTATGTCAGGCATTTTTTAAAAATCAAGAAGAGAGAAAGTGTTTAATCGTTATTTAAAAAACCCTGAATGTGCTCTGTATACAGGACCTGTAGACTTAAAACAGGCAGGTAAGGATGCTAAAAAAAAGTTTATTTTTATATAAAAATATATAAATATTATATAAAAAATATAAAGTCTATTCCTGAGTCTCAGGAGGATTATGCAGACAGAAACATAGAAGCTTTTAAGTTATTTCAGTGTTAAAACAGATTAATGTTATACAGAATGTCACTTATTTTTGCTAAATAATTACATTACACAGACCATAATAACTTTCTACTCACCATGCATATATGAGGTGTTCGTTTGAGCTTGTATCAGGTGTCCTTTAACAGGACTCTGGACTCTCTCTTATGAAAGATAGTCCTTTAGATAGATATGAATCATGACTGTGCAAAGGGCACTATTGTTCACTGTCACTTTTTCCTGTCCACTGTTCACAAGCCTGTATCTGAACTCCAGCCACACCTACACCAGCATGTTTACATTCTCAACTTTACCTGTTAAACTGTCAATACTGATCCCCAGTTCAGATCAGTCAGCACTGTCACACACTCTCACTTTAAGGATATTTTTAAAGAAATGTGAGCACGTTTTAAATCTGTCCGACTGATTTCAGATTTCTGATTTTTCAGATTTCTGATTTCACATTTTTATTATGATCTCTAGGAGCAGTTTCTTAATACTGTTTAGCCACTAAAGTACACCTTTTGTAAAACTCTGCACAGCGAACACTAGATCATTTATCATTTCCTTTGCATAAAATGCAGTTACAACTTCAAGATGATCTGAACACTCTTTTCAAAACAAATTTAAAGGCACAATATATAACTTTTGCCACTAGGTGTGTATTTACAACAAACAAAGACGGGATTAAGTTCATGGAGAAGCTAAAGTATTCAAAACTTGATATTATGGTTGGAATGAGTCTGAAAGCCATCAAAGTTTAAGGAGACTGCAGAAGCAACTGCTCACGTAGGCCCACACGGAATCTGTGAGCGCAGATTTCCTTAGATTTCCACAGATTTTTAGCTCATCATTTATTCTGTTACTTGTGTAAATGTATATTTATTCCATTTTTAAATTAATTTCAGTGATATTATTAACCAATGTGAAAATATTCATATGATTTATTTACAATACAGTTTGTAAAGTACTATTTTCTGTCTTTTAGTAGACATTTTATATGAGAGACTTGCTTTGTTTACCAAATAAAGTGGATCTAATTGGATTTGCATTGTAAACATTAAATAAAAATTGAAAATGTATTACTTTTTAATTCATATATTAAGGTTTTAGTTATGATATTCTCAAAATCATTCCACATAAATCTGCAGATTTTTAACAAAATTCTGCGCAGAAATATAGCAAAAAAACGTCCGCAGATTCTGTCTGGCCCTACTCGTGAGAGAGGAGTATACGACACAACACAAAAAAGAAAATTGTTACATGCAGCATTAGCTGATATTATTTTCTGTTGTAAATATGACTTCATTTATTTAAATATGGAATCACAATTTGTTTAGTGAACCATAGCTTAATAGAAAGAAAAAGTAATCTTTGTTGGGTAAGCTGTGAATTTAGAGAGCAGTGAATGATTTCCAATTTGATCAAATAACTAATAAAAAAATCCACAATACTGTTATCGCAGCTTTCAGAACAGGGGGATATTGTGTGAAGTTGATAACTGCATGCAGCCAGAAGAGAGAATAATGTCACATTTACTGTCAAAAACTGCTGCATTGCTGCATGGAAGTTGATAACACTGAAATATCCACAGATCAATGCCTGTGTGATCTGTAAAGGTCATGATCATGTTTCATAACAGCAAACATCGATTAGATTAAAGACATAAAATAATTTTGTTGAGATACAAAGATTCTGACATGATAATCTTGGCGTCCCTGAAAGAAGCAGTGCAGCTTTCCTTCAAACCTCTTCTGGTTTTTGGTTGTTTGTGTGTCTGATGCCAATTTGAGTGTCACAGCTGTGGTTTTCTAATGAGTCTTGACACAGGAAGAAGAAGAAAACCAGACCAGCTGCCTTCCTTTAGTGAATATACATCAACGTGTTCATCTCAAATCTGCAGTTGTTTGTGGCAGTAATTGAATTGGTAATTCCTAATAGGGAGAAATCTATAAACATAATCAGGTCAAACATGAATTTATTTGTGTTGTAATTTAAAGTGTGTATATTAAAGTTTAAAGCATACAGCGTACAGGCATTTCAACTCCTACTCCTAGGCACAACTCCTAGGCCTACTATATATATAGTGAAAGCAACAGTAAACAACAACAACATCAGAAATCGAAAAGGAACCCACATGAACATGGCCAAAATTACTAATTTGAGTATGCACATCTTTGTCACTCCAATGGTCTTCAAATATATGTACATTTATATACATTTTGATATAATATGTGTCCTTTTATCTGTTTTCAGCCAGTTTCTTGAAGATATCAGAGAACAATTAAGCATAAACACATTACACTGAACAAAATTGCCTTGTGGAGTTTTTATACCCTTCTCTGACAACTCGGAATTCATTTTAAAGTGACTAATTCATTTTAAAGTTGCCACAAGACACAAACATACGTACAGACATGCAAACAAATTTCAGATCACACATTCAAACATAAGTATAGCCTTTCAGTTTACTGTGAAATATAATTATAAAACATTTTTTTGGCACATTTTATTTTTAATATGTACTTAAACTGGTGGTGTGGTGGCGCTGTCGCCTCACAACAAGAAGGTCGCTGGTTCGAGCCTCGGCTGGGTCAGTTGTCATTTCTGTGTGGAGTATGTTCTCCCTGTGTTCCATGGTTTCCTCCAGGTGCTCCAGTTTCCTCCACAAGTCCAAAGGCATGCGCTATAGGTGTATTGGGTCAGCTAAAATGTCCGTAGTGTATAAGTGTGAATGGGTTTCCCAGTGATGTGTTGCAGCTGGAAGGGCATCCGCTGCGTAAAATATATGCTGGATAAGTTGGCAGTTCATTCTGCAGTGGCGACCCCGGATTAATAAAGGGACTATGCCAAAAAGAAAATGAATGCTTTAATATTATAATAGGCCTACTTAAATGGACCAGTGGGAACACATTAAGACACCTATTAAACACTGTGTCTGTTTTCAGACATTTTTTTATAAATTTCAAAAATGTCCTGTAAAGTCTTGACTGGTGGCTATATTAAAGATATAATTAACCCAAAATAATAATAATGATAATAATTTTAGCAGCATTGTTTCAAAACCTTCAGGGTTTGAAAACAACTCGAAAAGAGGATATTTTGTTTTCAGCTTTCTTTTTCAACAGTAAAAAGAAGGTTATAGTTTTAAGGAAGCACCTGAGGGTGATGAAATAGTGTAAAGTTTTCTTTTGGGGTGAATACAACATTCACTCATTTTAATACAACAGCAGAAGTGCTGCAGATCGTACACTTGAGAATGACTCCATAAAGGGAACCTGTTGTTTTCAGAAAAGTTTCGATAACATTTTCTTATTAGAAGATTTCCGTCAACGTATTTCATACAAATGCAGCTGGTACTATATTTGTTATTTTGCTTTTCTCTAAGTGCCATCTCTTGGCAGAGGGTGAAGTGAACTGTGTGTGTGTATGTGTGTGTTTTATAGCATAATTCCATAATTTAAAGTCAGATATTTTTTTCTCTAGCCTATATCTTGCAATTATATGATTTTATTTAGGTCACTTGTCCAAGGTATTGGATGTATGTTTAGGTGTGTTCCTTGCTTAATACGTACAGGAGCTCAACTCTGCAAAACAGCGAGTATCTCTTAATTTGGCGACGACCATTTTAAGTACACAAATGCTCATGGGGTGGGCCATTTAGGACAGGGTCGTAGAATAGGCTAAATAGTAAAGGCTATACAATAAATTTTCCTTTTTGTGCTAAAGAGTTACTACAGCGGGCGCCACGGTGGCCAAGTGGTTAGCACGTTCGCCTCACAGCAAGAAGGTCGCTGGTTAGATCCCCGGCTGGGCCAGTTGGCATTTCTGTGTGGAGTTTGCATGTTCTCCCCGTGGTTGCGTGGGTTTCCTCCGGGTGCTCCGGTTTCCCCCACAGTCCAAAGACATGCGGTACAGGTGAATTGGGTAAGCTAAATTGTCCATAGTGTATGTATGTGTGTGAATGAGAATGTATGGATGTGTTTCCCAGAGATGGGTTGTGGCTGGAAGGGCATCCGCTGCGTAAAACAAATGCCGGATAAGTTGGCGGTTCATTCCGCTGTGGCGACCCCGGATTAATAAAGGGACTAAGCCGAAAAGAAAATGAATGAATGAATGAGAGTTACTACAGCAATATAGCAAACAAATACATTACAAACCATACAAACAAAGACATTAAAGTATATTGTACTTTTCCAAATTTTACAAGAGTAGTTAGCGTAACTGGTTTTCTCCCGACGAGAAGATGAATGCTCCGCCGCTGTGTTTACTGCAGTCAGTGGATGACGGAGGGACGCGGTGATTGGGCTCAGCTGGGTGCTGTGGCTTGTGTAATGTGGACAGATGAGAGTGGATGAACTGCGGGCATGTGGTCTGTTGTACCAATGTCCTGTAGTGACTGCCCATATGTTTCACTCGACACAGCTTCTGCTAAACATGCCCACCATTTATTATTGCAAACCCATACAGTACTCACAATCAAGGAAGCCAACCGCTAACTGGTTCTCTAGGCTTTACTCAAATTAATTAAAATATTAGATTACCATGAATGACAATTTGTTGGAATGTAGATTTGTTAGCTGTCATGAAATTAGACAGGAACAATTACAGAACTGATTTCCTAGCATTCATTTAGATAATGAAGATTTGCTCACTAAGGCCATTGTAAAGCGCTGTGCTGCAATTTTGTCTCCTTCTAGTGGTGATGTAGAGGACTTCTGCTTTGTGGCTGGTTTAAATGGTCACTAAAAGTGACTCAATTAGTCAAAGAAAGTAGTTTGATGGCAAAAGTAAAAGACAGTGAAGTATGATATTAGCATATTAACAGTTATATAAGGTTTAGACTTAAAGTTAAACCTCTGTGGGGTACTGATATTCTTCAAAACCCATCAATATAGACTTTATCACAATAGGTACGGCCCCAGTTTTAGCTATTGTAGTTATTTTTGAGTGTATTTATACAATGTGTCATTCATTCACTGCATTATTTTTGTATAGCCTACATGTTATACATCTACTGGTGTACGGGTATGACACTTCAGATTCTAAAAAGCATTCTTCTGAATATCAGAAACAAAGCTGAAGTGCTGAGTGATGTCATCAATAATATATAACTGGTGGAGGTGAATATAAGTGGCTCAGTGGTTCGCACTGTCGCCTCACAGCAAGAAGGTCGCTGGTTCGAGTCCCGGCTGGGTCAGTTAACATTTCTGTGTGGAGTTTGTATGATCTCTCTGTGTCCACGTGGGTTTCCTCCGGGTGCTCCGGTTTCCCCAACAGTCCAAAGACATACACTATAGGTGAATTGAATAAACTAAATTGGCTGTAGTGAATGTGTGTTAATGAGTGTGTATGGATAAGTATGGATAAGTTGGCAGTTCATACCGCTGTGGTAACCTCTGATGAATAAAGGGACTAAGCTGAATGAATGAATGAATGAATGAATGAATGAATGCAAGAAATATTAGTGTTTATTGTCATTTTAATTATCCGAGTATCTTTTGAGCAACTATTTTCTAAATGTAATTTTGTCAGTGTTCTGAAGCATATAGCGTATAGCTAACATCAAAGCTATATACACGAGTATTTATTAATAAAAGGCAACTTTCAGAACTTTTGTGGAATTTTAAATTGCAACTTCAATTTACTATTATACTTAATGCACAGAACAGTAAAATACAAGAATCAGGTTGGGACAGAGTTTGACAAAACTATTAGTCCTCCTGTAATTTTTTTCATTTATTTCTCAAGTAACGTTTAAAAGTGCAGGGACATTTTTCAAAGTATTTCCTTTTTTTTCTTCTGGAGAAAGTCATTTCTTTTAGTTTGGCTTGAAGCAAAGCAGTTTTTATACAACTACTTTTAAAGGTTAATATTATTATTGGTTATAAGGTTAATTATATTATTGAACAATCCCCTGTTGTCCATTCACTTGCCTAAATTAATCTAACTTGACTAATTAACACTATAAATTGCACTTTAAGTGGAATTCTAACATCTTGCAAAATAACTAGGTACATTTACTGTTATCATGGCATGTTATTATGAACTGATTTTCAAAACTGATGTTTCAAAATGTCTCTCCATTAAACAGCACTTGGGAATCAAATTCTTACAAAGAATTAAAATGTCACATGAGGGCAAATGATTGATAGATGGATGGTTGCTCATACAACACAGACACACAAAGGCATTCTCTTCTGTATTCCACTTTATTGCCAGAAACGAGCTGTTCTGGTAAACCGTACACTGTACACACAAAAATAGTCTATTTATTTCAAAATGTAATCAACACCCATTAGCGCAGCAGCTATGAAGGACGGATGGCGATTGTGCTATTTGTCAAGCTGTGAAAAGCCTGGTGGTCTTGGGTGCTGCATGAAGCCTTCTAATCACCTCACACATTCGGCTTGTTAATCTGAAGAGTCTGTCATTGGCCTCTGGCCATTTTATCTCTAGGAAAATATCCAGGCCACACACTCATAAACACACTTTAAAACATTAATCCCGCTGACACAGTAGACACTAAACTGCTCGATCGTCTGAAGCCTGACCTTGACAGATACTGAGCAAATAAGTGGTTTAAAACATTAAAACAAAGATGCAAATACAGCAACAACATTTAGACAACACTGCTAGAGGTATCAGTGATGATTGCTTTTTTCTTTCTTTTAACTTAGGAAGCTCAAGAACTGTTCTTGATATGTTTCTGGCTATTGCTTTCATGATATGGAGATTCAGTTTTGTGCTCATTGCTAGCTAGAAATAAATGATCAACATGATCAAAGAATCTGCAGTCAAAAGCCCTACACCAGAAAACTAAAGTAGTAAGGCCAGCTATGATATGAAAATAGACATTACAATAGACAGACTCGTTTTTTCTAACCATTCAGTATTAGATATAAAGTTAAGTTGAGTTGAGCATGGTTAACATACACCGATAAAACAATTCACAAGACAAATATTGCACCACTCATTTTCAAGGCCCGTTCACACCAAATATGATAAATATATAGTTTTAAACATTCTAATTGCCAGTCCTATTATGGCAGCTACACAGATGAATTATACAGTTTAAATCATTTTTGGAATTACACGTTTTCCAGCAGATAATCAACCTAAACTACTGACAGCCAAAGTTGGCCAAAGCCTTCCTGTTTTAATGTGTAAGCATTTAAAGGTCCCGTGAAGTGCTTCGAAATGTGTATTTTTATTCAATGTTTGACGTAATCTCTACCGAAACACGAAGAGCGGGTGGGGCATTGCATAGCTCCTCCCCTTTATAAAAAAACAGCCAATAGTGTTTTATTTTATCTCCACTGATAGTGAGAGAGCTTGAGCTCAAGGGCATCAAATGAGAAGCTTCTTGAAAAGGTTGGGGCATGTCAGATACTAGAGAGCAATCGATTGCCTATGATGTGATGAGAAACTGTAGTATGGGATGACATGAATAAAACCATTCATCCATTTAGGCAGAAGTAACAAACCACAAGCTTTACATGTTGCTATAAGTTTTATATCTTCTAAACACTAATTTTGTCACTGTTTTGGAGCACACTAGCTTGTAGATGTTAAAAACGAACAATACTGATACTATCATCTAAAAAACTTCATGGGACCTTTAAAGTGACAGACGACAAAACTTGTCAGTATGGAAGGTGATCAGTGCCACAAGTCTTTAAGTAGAATATTGATCAATGCAAATCACATCCTGTCTTGAGTGGATGCTACATTTGAATCTGAACTTGCTTCATGACCTTTAAAAAAAGTATGTTCTGTATAATAGGAATATGGGTAGTATGAATTAAATCAGACATACTATGTCCACCATGTCGTTTCTGTCACAAGATTTTCCAGCAATTGTGTTACTTCTCTGTCATTCAAAGAGCCCATCTTGTCGTCTCATGGTATACAACATTTTCCACAAAATGTACACTTACCATTTATTATTTATTTATTTATTATTTATTTATTGCCTTTTTATTTAGGTCAATTGGACACAATACTCTTTTGGTTTACTCTTTTTCTCTGAAATAATATACAGTGCTTAGCATAATATTTAATCTTTTTTATAAAGTATTTTGGTGCATTTAAACAAAACAGATTCATTAAACAGATATATTTATTAATATAATATTTTAGTCACCAAACATATTTAGAAATTAAAAAGATAATACAATTTAATTCAAGCAAAATATTGCAAAAAAAATTACAACCTGCAAATTTCAATTTTAAATTTGTAGTTAATATCTAACAAAATAACTTATGATAACGGTCCAAAAACTAGTATAGAAACGTTACAGAAAATAAATGTTGTTAGAACTTCACTTCAATACTGACTAAACTACTGTATATGCACAAATATAATATTTTATAGCTTCCTATTAAAAATATGAATTTAAATTGTGAGGGGTGTACTTATATATGCTGAGCACTATATATTCCATTTATTAAGCGGGTATCAGGTCAATAGGCATAGTTTTTTTTTTTTTTGGTATTTATAGACAAGCAGACTATTATCCGCATGCACACAATACCCATTGATTGTTGTGCTTGTTGACATGGTGACACAATAATATTTCCACCTATTTTTAAAATGTTCAAACTTTTGACACAGACTACCTTCCATAAAACTGCATTAGTATGGACACTAAAAGTTATCTTTATAGTTATCATATTAGTGTGAATGGGGCTTAAACAGACAGTTCATCAAAAAAACAATTAACTCACTCAGGCCATCCATAATGTGGGTGACGTTTTTTTCATCAGTAGAACATGAAATATATTTAGCTGAAAAATTCAAACCAATGACTTTTTTGAGAGTCAAAAAAGAAAAAAGCATTCAGGTGAAACAAAATTAATATCTCTGTTGTAGAGAATTTCTTGTACAAACTGATTGTTTCATTTCACAAGACCTCAAAATAGCATCATGAGGCACAAATATATTTGTTTCGCCTCTAGTCACAGTAACCACTGAACTGTATTTTATGAATCACCAAGGACTATGATTTCAGCTAAAAATCTTCTTCACTGTCATACTGAGAAAAAGGCTCATGGATGGCCTTAGGGTAATTAAATTAACAGCAAGTGTTTCTTTATAGGGTAAACTATGCCTTTAAGAGCAGTGCAGTACATTAGTATGCAACATAAAAATTTAATATTTGTTAGTAATTTCCATTGACAAACAGCAAGCTCATACACAGACACTGCAGCTCTGCTTGATCTAGTGCTCTAACAGTGGAAGTCTATGGAGAACAGCACGCGTTTGTATGCGGTTATTTACTAAGGTATTTGCCACAGAACACTCCTCATGAATTTATACAGCTGTTTCTGTTTGTTACGCCAGCAGGTTCATTACTGATATCTGATGGATAGTCTGTCTCCCGTGTCTTCCTGTTCCTGGGACAGCTGACAAAAAATGGTCATGGACAAGCTGACTTCTTCCTACTTTAGATGATGAAATCGCACCATCTTTCTCCAGAGTTGGTGGTGTAAATTTATATTGCTTTGGTCTGACTACATGCCAAGCTAGAAGGGGTAACTGTGCGAGTGTTTTACTATCCTTTTGGGAATTCATTGTCAGAAAACACCCCCACAAGGATATCTGTATGTGTGTCTGGATTATTACTATGCAAGATGTGTCAGTCTAGGCGGTCTCCGAAAGAACAGCTATCACCGTGTCGGCCTGCTTTGCCAGCTTTGTGCTGGTGTGATTAGACAGTTTGGACAGGGTGTCCCTCAGGTTTAGAGATGTTATCTGCTCTCTTAGTATGCCTAAAGGAGAGAAAGAACATGTAATTAGGAGGTTATAATTTAGTTTTGGGGTTTTCTATATTCAGAAATTAGTTGTACATCTAATAGATATATCTGAAACTGTGTTCAACTGTTTGTTCATTTTGCAGTACTGACTGGAGTTGACAAGACTGCAGATCAGGCCTAAAGCGCTGAATTTGACCTCCACAGCCACATCAGGGTCATCTAGCATTTTCTGCAAGGTGGGAAGGAGGTCTGCATCTCGAAATGGTTCTTGGACTGCCTCTGCACAGAAGAGAAAATGGCAGGAGAGATATTGCTTTTATATAACATTTGGAAGTGCTCAAAGCAGAAATATGTAGTTTGTTAACAAATCTTTCAGTAAAATTCAAATGTAGAATGTATTCTGTAGACTGTAAATATAATGTCAAGTTCAGTGCTCGTGGCTATATGTGAACCTGGACACACAAAACCTGCCATAACTGTCCATTTTTGGAAACTGAGACTTAAGGCGTACTCACACTATGTACAGTTGCCGTGCAGGCACGCCTGTCCCCCCTACCGTCTCCCCCGACGGCCCGCACTCAAATTACATTCGGGTCTGAGCACGCTTACATCATTGATGATGCGCTGTTCAGTAAGCGCTCTCGCTCAGCACAGTGTGGGTTTCTTTAGCTATATCGTTTTAATCGTTGTGGATACAGTGATGCGCATCCAAATTAAATATTTCAAATATTTCGCTGAACAAATCAGCCACTTTTGACAATCATAAACAATCATAAGGTCCTCGTGCTGCAGGAATGTCATGCAGTGAGGGGTTTGTGTCTTTAATAATCTACGACAGAAGAATGATCAATAAGTGAAGTTTATTTATAAACTAATTTCGAGAGGATCACGTGCAGTTGATTGCTCGCAGCTGGTCATGCATTATTCAATTTATGATTCACCAATCAGATGATTCCCGAGCCACTATAAATACCCTAAGTTCCATATCACAGCCATGTTTATTTTGAAGAATCCCCCCTTCCACCCCTACTCCTCCTCCTTTCCTAGATGGGTGGCACGGTGGCCCAGTGGTTAGCACTGTTGCCTCACAGCAAGAACATCACTGGTTCTAGTACATACCAAGCTAGCTGACGTTTCTGTGTGGAGTTTACACGTTCTCCTTGTGCGCACGTGGGTTTCCCCAGGGTTCCCCGGTTTCCTCCCACCGTCCAAAAACATGCAACTTAAGTTAATTGACTAATCCAAATCGGCACCATAGACATGCTCCTAGTAAGTAGTTATCTTTTTGTAGCAATCACTATGCGTTCATTAGCTACCCGCAGGGGAGTTCTCGAGATCCACCTGAGCTCAAACTCTCCTCTCGCCTTGCAATCGGGAGGGAGCCCCAGGCTCGAGGATCTTATGAGCTCAGGGCTCTCTCCCGGGACAGCATGTCAAACAAGCTTTATAATCAATCATCAGCTAAATGTGAACTCTTGAAATCCATATGAGACCATAAGTCACATCTCGTCTTCAGTTTTGGGCCCAGGCGCACTTTGCACTCACACTACAAGCGTACCGTGCCTGAGCCCAAGTGTACCGCACTCTGGCACACCTCTTCCATCCAGGCTAGGGTCGGCCAACTGAACCGTGCCTGACCCCAATTCAGAGCGCTCACACTTCTCTAACGATCTGGGAAACTGGCCTGGGCACGGTTCGGATAGCATAGTGTGAGTACCCCCTTACAATATTATTACAACTATTTGAAAATCTGGAATCTCAGACTACAAAAAGTTCCAAGTAATGCATATTTCAAATAAAAAATTTACATATTTAAAGTTGGAAATGTACAAAATATCCTAGTGGGTCATGATCTATAAATGATATTATAAGGATTTTTGGCTTAAAAGAAAATTCTATAATTTTTGCTTTTGCCAAAATATACCTGTGCAACATAAGACTTTGTGATCCAGGGTTAGACACTGGTGGCCATTAAGTGAACTGCTGTGTAATATACTTATGGTTAATAAGTATATAGTTCTAGTTCTGATTTGTTCAATCTTCAATGACGATTCAGTTCAGTTCAATACTAATGACACTGTTCCAAGATATAATTTACAGTAAAGGCTACCAGACTCTACTCTTGGATGATACAATACTTTTCTAAAAATTACACATTGGACAGTATAGTGTAATGTACAAACAGTATAGTGCACCATTTGGAAGCCCAATATATACATACCAATGTCTATTGCAGAGGCAATGGCCAAAGCGACTAAAGCCTCATTCTGCATGATGACATGCTCACTGGTTGCCATTGAGATGAGATGTTGAACTCCATCTGCTTTAATGACAGTGTGGATAACTTCCTATAAAGAAAAAAGAGGGATGTTTTTGATTGAACAGGACAAAAGACTACAGTTAAACATGATGTGTGTGACTAAAACTCACAGGGTTTCGGCTGTGTCTTATTAGAGCCGCTAAAAGGCGGTTTGCCTCGCCTCTGACACCAGCGTGATCTTTAGCCTCGCACCACTCCATGACCCGTGCTAACAGAGCCTCATCCTTCCCTAAAACTGAAGCTGCTTCCTCTAGAAGAGGGGAAAAAAAGTGTACAGCAGAACTGAAAAATGGCATAAAATATTTGTTGGTGCAACATAAATATATAATAATGTGTATAATATATATAATGTGGTGCTGTTTAAAAGAATAATTAACACGAAAATATAAAGTACCTATAGTAATTTGCTCACCCTCCAGGCAACCTCAATATAGATGACTTTCCTCTTTCAGATGAACACAGTAAGGGTACTTTTAAAGGAAGCCCAATTTATGCCCCTTTTTGTCGTCTCCCATTTGCATGAAGTAGATTTCTTAACCTTTTTGTGCATCTCCTGTTGCTTGACATGCCTGTATCCTGTTTCCAACTCTCCATTGAAATGAATGAAATTGTGCTGCTTTGTCACTGCCCGTGTGAATGGGCCTTTACTCTTAGTCTTCCAATACAAATGCATCTTACATCAGAAGTTGGGTATAGATGCATTCAGCAGCCAATGGAAGTCAATGATTTGAATTAGAAATATGTTTGTTACAAAAACATGTTGACCCACTTCTTAAGACATGAGTATACATGTGTATGGGTTAGTTTTACAAAGAATTCATGGATTCAAGGACATTTGGAAGGTTCAAAAAATTGCCTCTACTATTAAAGAGCATAGAAGGATAACATAAAATTTAAAACAACTCTGACTGTCTTCATATGCACCAATGATTCTTTGAGGATGAGTCAATTATGGTGTATTTTACTTTTTTGGGTGAACTAATCCTTTAAAGTTGTTGACCTCTGTGTTTAGTTACTCAGATTACCTTTGTTATTGGAAATTCACCCTGAAGCGCAGACAGTAATTTAGTGTCAAAGCCCTTGCAGGTCTTTTGTGTATATACTGAGGTGTCGAAGGACTCCCGCTAAAATAACACACTGCACTGAATGGTTGCAAATTACAGCCTCTATGTACCCCACATTTGAACAACAGTTTAAAGCTGCGAGGAGAAATGTTAATTCATCAGCCATTATATTCATTTGGCAGGTAATTGTATAGTTTAGCAAAGCTTTTGTCTAAAAATTACAACCTGTCATTTGTTATGTCCTCCTCTTCAACCACCAGATTAATCTACTTTTTGCTGCCACCAGTACTGCCATACTTTCTGTCCTTACATTTGATGTATTACATGATTTACATTGCACCCAACGTGAAGTGTTGCTTTGAAGATTGGCTCATATTGCTTAACTGCTGCCTTACTTTTTTGTGGCATAGATTCAACAAGGTGCTGGAAACATTTCTCACACATTTTTGCTCTATATTGACATGATTTCATTATGTAGTTGCTGCTGCACACTATAATACATTGCTTCCGTTCACCAAATCCCAAGGTTACTCTATTAGATTGACATTTTGTGACTGTGGGGTCATTAGAGTAGTAAACTCGCTGTCATGTTCAATAAACCAGTTTAAGATTATTTGAACTTGTGGCATGGTGTGTTCTCCTAGCCATCACAAGATGGGTACGCTGTGGTCATAAAGGGAAGGACATGTTCTGTGTTAACGCTATTCGTAATTGCAGTAATTTTGAGAAGACAACACACAGTGTTCTACTCAGAGCTTTTCACATCCTCAGACTTTGAATTATGTGTTTCTGTGGCGACACTATCTATTCTAGACTTAAACTTAGTGCCTAAATGATTCTGTTTGCAGTCAGGTGGTATATGTTGAAACTCAAGCTGTACAAGTTGTAACACGATGTTCTACAAGGATGCCAAAACATTTTACAAGTTGGAATCTCCATTTAAGTTATTGTTGCTTCTCTATTAACTCAAACCAGTCCATTCTTCTCTGACCTCTAGTATCAACAAGGCATTTCTGTCCACATTTTTGTCATTTTTGTGACCCACTACTCACTGATTGGGTTTCTTTTTTGACCATTACATATTAACCCTAAAGATGGTTGTAAGTATCACAAATAATATCTGGCATGCATAACCATACCATGATCAAGGTCACTTAAATAACATTTCTTCCCAATTGTCAACTTTGGCAGATCTTTATGATCAAGGCTGTGTCTGAAATCGCCCCCTATACCCTTATTTACTATTCTCTACATTAGACTACTTAAAAAAGTGAATGAAAATGAGTGAGTGAATTGGAGTACTGAGTGCACTGGAAAGGATGCCATGCTTGATAAATCCCTCAGACAGATTAGATTTTTGACTGGTCAGACCCTGCACTCGTTATTTAACACCTAGCGAGCTGTCTATTAAAAATTAAGCATTGTATTTTGATTACTGGCGGGAGCAACGTCAGTAGTAGTACAACCCCCATCACAAAACCTCCCCTGGTTTGCTACTACTGACATATCCACTGCCACCATTCAAATTCCACATCTACAACTTGTGCAGAAATCAACAGCGCAACTGTGTTGTAATGCATGTTGCCAGATTGTGGTAAAATATGCTTAGAGATTTGAATATTTCATCAATTGTGTGTGGTGATGAGCGTCATGCAAGATCTGGCAACTTGACAACATGGACCAAAAGGTATTTTTTGAAGCTAGATTAGGCTATACAAATTACAGAAGTTTCCCGGGAGTCACCTGTATTTCACACCCGTCTACCGCAACACTCCATCTTTGTTATTTCTCCCGGGAAAATCTGATTTTTAGCAGGTATGGTCAAGCATCCCCTGATCATAAAACCCATTTATATGGTCATAAAACCCATTTCTCTGATCATTAAACCCATGACCTGTAACCATAACTACTGTTGGATAAACTACTAACTGCCGTTTTTAAAGTTTTCCTGAAATCTTACCTTGTCCATCCACCATCATGCGCAAAGTTCCCAGCAGTTTGAACTGGACGGGGGGCATGTCAGAGCACAGAAGTTTCCTGATTCTTTCTGTGACGCCATCCTCCAACATACGCACCTTATTGGAGGCTAAACAAAGAGAAAACAAAGAGGGTAATATGACAGCTCTACCCACAGACAAGTCGAATATAAAATATAAAGATGCTAAAAATGGTCTAGACTGTACTGGCTGCTGCTGGCTGATGTCACTTTAGCTGGTGAACCTGCGTGTTATTTCTGGAGACGTGGGCTGACAAAGGAAGTTGGGCTAGTTAATAAGCCATGGAAACACCTGCACAGTAGCATCGGTGCTGAATGTCCTGACTTTGTACCAATTTGCACTCTACAGGTGATCAGCAACTCACGTGTTGTTCTGTACAGTAAACTCAAAAATGCTTCTTCCAATAAGAATTTGCAGAAGACTATGTTGTTGTCCTGCCCTAATACTAACCTGTTTACACTAACATTCAAAGAATTGGTTTCAGTCTGATTGTTCAGGAAGAACACTGTAACATTTATCAAAAGTGCTAGCAGTGTAGACATATATATTGTACTGAAATTTACATCAAATAATGCCAAAAATGTACCAAAAGCTTCACAAAAACATTACAGTTTTAACCCTTTTTTAAAATTATTTTTAACATTTAAAAAAAAAAGTTTCTTGAGTACCTAATCAGCATTTTGAAATGACCACTGAAATTTCATGTGACACAAAAATAGGCTTTGCAATCAAAGAAAAGAATCATGTTTTAATTATAATAGCTCTCAAAATAGGGCGGCATGGTGGCTCAGTGGTTAGCACTGTCCCCTCACAGCAGGAAGATTGCTGGTTCGAGTCCTGGCTGGGTCAGTTGGCATTTCTGTGTGGAGTTTGCATGTTATCCCCATGTTCGCGTGGGTTTCCTCCAGGTGCTCCGGTTTCCCCCACAGTTCAAAGACATGCGCTATAGGTGAATTGGGTAAACAAAATTGGCCATAGTGTATGTGTGTGTCTGTGAATGTGAGTGTATATGAGTGTTTCCCAGTACTGGGTTGAGGCTGGAAGGGGTTGGGTAAAACAAATGGTGGAATAGTTGGCAGTTCATTCCGTTGTGGCGACCCCTGATAAATAAGCAACTAAAGCCAAAGGAAAATGAATGAATTTTGAATCTCTAAAAATCTTTATTAAACAAATGAATCCCTGGTTAGCATAAAACATAATAGTCCACACCCCTAACGCGTGTACATTTAAAAAAAAGCAGAAGTACCTGGAATGGCGAGATTTCGAAGTGCACTGAGGCCAGCGTGCTGCACAGAAACATCTCCCTCTGCTACGTGCTGCTCCAGCAGGTCCAGAATACGAGGAACAACTCCTAATTCCAGCATCTTCACACAGTTGCTGTCTAAGGAACAAAAATATTTTGATAAAATAAAGTTTGAGTGAATGACAATCCAAATCTTTATCACTAACTGCAAAAAAAAACTGCTGTACTGAACATTCATCTGCTCACCATTTCTGGCGAAATTAGCAATGGCCAGAGCGCCTGACAGCTGCAGCTCAGTGTTTGATGACTGCAGCCAAGCGAGAACATCCTGATACACTATCCCCGTCCCTTCTCCAAAACACTTCTGCATTGATTCATCTGTAATGAAATGCAGATCAAGCTAGAAACATAATCAGGACTAAATAAATGATAGTTCAATCAAGCAAATTCGATATGAGTTGAAATTCGATTTGTGAGCACGCAAACCGGGAAGATTTGAAACCCCCCAACCCCACCCACAAACACAGCAGCAACCAAAAGAGGCAATGTTGCCAGATTGGGCAGTTTTAAATTTGATTGTGCAGGTAAAATTCTTTGGATAGGTTTTGGGCTGGAATCAGTCGGCTACATCTGGCAACACTGAACAGAACACTGTAGCAGACATGTTGAATCATGTCGCGAAGACACTGTTCTCAGCTGGATATTATTGGAAGTGTGCGGATGAACCAAAGATGAAACTGTGAAGAGTCAGTGGTTGAGGTTGATTTTTGCAAAAATGCCTTAGCAATATAGCCCCAGCCTTGTGCTGTGTTCCTTCTGAGAAGTGCTTCTGAAATCTACACGCTTACAACAGAGGATTCGTCGGCTGTTTGTTAAAGGTAGGATCAGAAAAGATGTATGCAGGGGCGGACTGGCCATAGGAAGCACCGGGACATTTCCCAAGGCCTGACTGTGAATCTGGCCTGCACCCTCTTTCCAACTTCTCCTTCTTCCTCCATTTCACAAGTGTAAGTGTGATTAAAACGGTTGCCTCATTGTTTTCTCAAGCTTGCAAATTATGTATTTAATTGTGTTTTGTAATTTGTAACCGCTTGTAGTGTATCTGGTTAAGTCTTTATATTCTTATATCATGTCTAAAGCCACATTGAAAACGCAACGCGTGTCGCTTTGTTTACGGAGGTGCGGCGGTCAAGTTTCATAATAGTTCAGCTTTTGCCGCTGTGTGCATTAATACGGAATGTCTGTCGCTGTTTTACTTCTGGTTAAGAATAGAGCTGGGAATATGCTGGGAGACCAGGGGGTTAGATTCTGGGGTGAGGTGTCTGAAATACGGGCCACTCCCGGGAAAAACGAGTGTTGGAAGAACACACACTATGACTATTTCAATATTGATAAGCCGTGGTGGGCATTCTCTCACGCTGAAAGATGTCGACCAATCGCAACAGACTGGGTCATCGGTCCAATCAGTGCAGTTTAGCATCGCGCTAAGGAGGAGTTTTGGAACAAATGAATCAGTGAACAATTCATAAAGGAGTCGGTGGGATGATTAGGTTACAAGTAAATGCATATTATAAGACAATGAAAGTGTTTTTTGACCATGCATGCATATTAGCCTGTTGTTGGAGACCCCCAAAACCAAAATATGACCCTTTTTAATGTATAATAGGGGCTCTTTAATTCTCTGGAAAATGCAGTAATCAAAATTAGAGGACAGCAATGACTGTCGCATGAAGAATATAACTATAAAATTTCAGAAAGTTGTAGCAGACATAAAATAAGTAGTAATTGTAGAAGCTTATGGTTTTTTTTTCAATTGCAAATCTGCAACCACTGGACTAGTCTCTCACTTGTCATTACAAGTCCCTCATAGACATTCACAGGTCATCACTAATATCTCACAGGACATCACTAGTATGTCACATGACATCAGTATTGCGTCACTTGACATCACTTGTCTCTTACAGCACATTACTAGACTCTCACAGACATTACAAGTCTTTTAAAGGACATCACTAGTGTTTCTAAGAACATTACTAGTTTTTCACATGACATCTGTATCTCACAGATATCACTAGTCTTTCACTCTGCTCTGCTGTGATCTTGAACCACACTTCTTCAGTCTTTTTTACAGTTCATTGACTAGCTATAATTTTGTTGCCAAGCATTTTCAGAGATTTTCAGTCAAGTTTAGATCAGGCCTCTTTAAGAAACAGCTTTGCATGTTCACTGTGTGATGGGGCTCATTGTCCTACATGAAAATAGTTAGCTTATTGTGCAATGAACACAGGAAAGCATTTGCATTCACTCTGCCATATAGCTTACAAGAGGCCCTGCTACAGAAAAGATCACCAAAAAATGACACTTCACTGCAAAAAATACTTTTCTTACTTGGATTTTTGTGTTGCTCTAGTCAAAATATCTAAAAACTGTTCAGTCAATAAGCATTTTATTGGCAAGAAATCAATATTGTCTTGTTTTCAGAAATAATTTGCCAAAATTAATTGTTTTCCTTAAAACAAGAAAAAATAATGTGTCAATGGGTTAAGCAAAATAATCGTATGTCAAAATGAAAACAATGCAAAGTAATCTTATGTCAAAACAAAAAAAAAAGATTATATTGCTTGCCCCATTGCCAGAATAAAAACTCCCTCCGTTTTGGCATATTATTTCTTATTTCTTCTTCTCGTCCCAAATCGCACACTTATGCAATATTCTACGCCATTTTGAAGTATAAACAGTGTCTGTAGTGCGTTCACACTGAAAACTCTAAAAATAATAAGTGCACTTCAATTACCCGGATGATGCACTCATTCCACCTGTAAAATGAAGTGTGGATTGATGAGGTGCGTCCCAAATCGCATATTTATGCACTATTCTACGCCATTTTGTAGTATAAATAGTGTAAGTAGTGCGTTCACACTGAAAACTCTAAAAATAATAAGCACACTTTAATTACCCGGATGATGCACTCATTCCACCGGTAAAATGAAGTGTGGATTGATGAACACTTCACGCACTCAACGACCGCAGCTTTGTGCACGTAACGGAAAGGGTGGAACTATCGGGCGCACATGTTGGATAACTTTATTTATTTTGGACTGTGAAAGCAAAATTCTCCTACGAGAGTAAATATAGCACTTCCCGATGGTGAATGCGGTTATACTCATGCCAGGTATTATTTGGTATTTTGGTCATTTATTTCATTAATTTGGCAACCATCAAACGTCATCAGGGAAACGGTTTGAACTTCTGCTTAGTATAAACACCCTTAGTGCTCCATTTGGGACAACACTACATACATATACTATGCTGTTGAGTGTGTAAGTGTATATGTACATAGTGCATAAGTGCATATAGTGTATAGTGTGTCATTTGGGATGCAGCTAATATATTTATCTTGTCTAAAAATGCTACTTTACATAAAAATGTTCAGATATTTGGACTAGAAACAAGACAAAAACTCTAAATAATAAAAGCATTTTTGCAGTCTTCATCTCTTCTACAGTCTTTGGGATTTCTCTAGATTGGCGTCAGACATGTTTCCCATTGGATTTAAATAACCTACTTTTTTACTCTTTTGCTCTTGCTGGAAACTTCAAACAGGACCTAGCAGAAACTCTAAAGTAAGAAAATTGTTGGTTGTTCTGTAATATTATCTCCACTGCATAACAAAATTGTGCCATCTTGCACAGTCTTTATGATTTATTCCATGACACTGTTTAACTGGTGATCATCTAACATTGGATTCATATAAAAGCAGTGTAATTAATTACTACAATCTCCACTGTAAGAAAAGAAGTTAGTGCTTAAAGTAAAGGAGTGAGACATACCTCCCAGTAGGAGAGTCACTATGAGGTTTGAGGCCACTTTGATGCTGCAGAGGTCATGTGTGTCAGAGCCACCCTGAAGAGTTCGAATCATTTCAGAAAGGGCCTCGGGTACGCCTGACTCCACAAACTGCAGTTTCAGAGCATCTAAGGGACACAAACATGCACTTGCAGAGGGATTTGCAAGGACACGCTTATACTGTAAGTGCATCTGTGGCTACATTGAGACATCATCATCCCACAGAAGAGTGCTCATATTTAAGACGTCATATGTCCACCAAATTAAGCTGTACAAATGATGTTGTATGATCCAAGCCCACATATGAACATGCTTTAGATGTAGAGCTCACCACTTTCTCCCAGTGAACCAAGAACCTCTAGTATGAGATGCCGACGTTCTGCGTCTGGAGCCCGCTTCAGCTGATAGGTCAAAACCTCTGCCACATCCACTTCTGTCAGAGCCTCTCGTGCAGCATCTGAACACAGAGACACACACCAGAATCAATCACCAGATATTATATAGAGGCATTCTTTTAACTAAGGTTTCAGGACTCCATTGCCACAGGTGTATAAAATCAATCATCTAGGCATGCAGACTGCTTCTACAAACACTTTTTGCCACCATTGCAATAAGTCCGTTCCTAAAATTTACTCACTACTTAATATTGTACAGGTGATTGTTAGTGGTATTGTAACAAAGTGAAAGAAATTAGAGAAAAAACTAAACCAATTTAGACTTTCAAGTGCTTTTATTATCTTCATTTGGCCGTCGTTTTGCATAAAAACATCTGCTGAATGATTAAATGCAACATCAATTAAGCCATGAAGTGGTGGGCCAGATAAAATCAGAGAGCAGGGTCAGAGCATCAATAACTACAGATCTCCAAACTCTGAGTGGCCAGCAGATTAGCTCAAGAACAGTGTGTAGAGAGCTTCATGCAATCGGTTTTCATGGCCGAATAGCTGCATCCAAGCTTTGCACCACTAAGTGCAATGCAAAGCTTCAGATGCAGTGGCGTAAAGCACGCCACAACTGAGCTTTGGATCAGTGTAGATCAATTCTCTCGAGTGACCAAATCAAAGTTCTCTTTCTAGCAAACCAATGGAGTATGGGGCTGGACTTGGACCGTTAGTTCTCATTCATTCATTTATTTTATTTTCGTCTTAGTCGCTTTATTAATCTGGGGTCGCCACAGTGGAATGAACCGCCTACTTATCCAGCATTTGTTTTACGCAGCGGATGCCCTTCCAGCTGCAACCCATCTCTGGGAAACATCCATACATTCTCATTCACACACATACACTGCGGACAATTTAGCTTATCCAATTCACCTGTACCGCATATCTTTGGACTGTGGGGGAAACCAGAGCACCCGGAGGAAATCCACGCAACCACGGGGAGAACATGCAAACTCCACACAGAAATGGCAACTGACCCAGCCGGGGCTCGAACCAGCAACCTTCTTGCTGTGAGGCGACAGCACTACCTACTGTGCCACCGTGTCGCCTGACCCTTAGTTCTAGTCAAATGAATTTCTAGTGAAAGGATGATTCAGCACATTGTACGAATTTATTTGGAAAAATTGCTCCCAATTTTGTAGGAACTATTGGGCATGGCCCATTTGTTCCAACGTGAAAGCAAAGCCCATATGTAAACACGTGCATGAACGAGTTTTGTGTGAAAGAACTTGACTGGCCTGTACAGTAGAAGTCTGTGTGGGTCAGTTTGTTTTTATGTCCCGCTCCTGCTGGCTTTTATTTCGCACCTGACCTCTCATGTTATTTATTCACTCTTTGTTCACCCACTGTCCCGACCATTCCTGCTAAATTTTAATCCCATTTCCACAATCTCAAATTAGCAATTTAACAATCAAAATAACAATCAAAAATGTAGGAACAAGAACATACTTTTTATTTTTATACACAATCAAGTTACTTTTAACATTTCTCTGTCAGCATAATAGGAAAAAGTGACACAGAGAGAAACAAAAACTTACAAGTTGAACGTCCTTCAAGAACAGTGCACTCACACTTTACTCTTTTACTCACCAACAACCTGTTCTGTCTGAGGGCCATTACGCACAGACTCATGAATATAGACCTCTACTGTCCTGACCTCAACCTAAGACAACATCACTGGGACGAGACCTTTGATCAAGGGATTCTCATCAAACATGAGTATCTGACCTCACAAATGTTTCAAGAAGAATGGCCAAAAATTCCCCAAAACACACTCCTGAACCTTGTGGAAAGCCTTCCCTGAAGAGTTAAAGCTACAAAGTTTTAGCTTCAAAATGTAGGCTTGCTTAGTATTAAACCCTACGAATTGATATTAGGGTGCCATTAAAGTGACATGCACGTGCATTTAAAAGAAAATCTCCCACAACCTTTGGAAATCCAGTGTATTGTGAGAAAAAAAAATACCTGAGCTCTTCTGCCTTAGGTTTATGGATGAACAGTATGTTGGTAGTGTAACGGTTATTGATATATGGAATGTTTTTTTTTTTTTAATTGTGCTAATTTCCTCCATTTTTACATTTAAATGACCACTGTCCTCGTATAATTCTCACTTAATCTTCAACAAATGGTCACACTTTATTTTGATGGTCCATTTGTTGAATTTAAGTTACATTGCAACTAACTCTCATTAGATTATAAGTAGACTGTTAGGTTGGGGTTAGGGTTGGGGTTAGGGGTAGGGTTAGTGTAAGTTGACATGTACTAGTTTCTTATAGTCAGTTAAATGTCTGTTGAATGTCTGTATCAACAGGTATTAAATAGACAGCCAATTAATACTCAAATGGACAATCGAGATAAAGTGTTATCCAACAAATAATATAACTATAATACAAAAAATTTAATTTAATGTAATGTTAACATTTATTTTTTATTCATTCATTCATTTTCTTTTCGGCTTAGTCCCTTTATTAATCCGGGGTCGCCACAGCAGAATGAACCGCCAACTTATCCAGCATTTGTTTTACGCAGCGGATGCCCTTCCAGCCACAACCCATCTCTGGGAAACACATCCATACATTCTCATTCACACACATACACTACGGACAATTTAGCTTACCCAATTCACCTGTACCACATGTCTTTGGACTGTGGGGGAAACCGGAGCACCCGGAGGAAACCCACGCAACCACGGGGAGAACATGCAAACTCCACACAGAAACGGCAACTGGCCCAGCCGGGGATCGAACCAGCGACCTTCTTGCTGTGAGGCGAACGTGCTAACCACTCGGCCACCGTGGCGCCCATTTATTTTTTATATTCTACATAATTATTATGCCTACACATCTAATATAGAAAGAATAAAATAAAGGAACAAAGAAAAAAATTATGCATAGATGGATGGATGGATGGATGGATGGATGGAAAATACATTTATTAGTTATAAATCATTGAATGAAAGTATTAATAATTGGTAAATATTTATAAACAGCTGTTTTGGTTTTATAAATAAAGTATTTAAGTAAATTAAGTATCTAATATTTATTAGTTATGAAATAAATAAACACACACATAATAGAAATCAT
Source organism: Danio albolineatus (assembly GCA_903798035.1). Classification (NCBI taxonomy): domain Eukaryota; kingdom Metazoa; phylum Chordata; class Actinopteri; order Cypriniformes; family Danionidae; genus Danio; species Danio albolineatus. Next base: position 4,377,232 of record CAIGQQ010031933.1, read on the forward strand.
TTTAGATATTGGACATTTTTAACAACATCTGCCAGAATCCCCCCATGTACCCCTGCATAGTCTGCCAGTGTTCATTCAGCCAGCGTTTCATTAATGCATGATTTCAGAGCTTTTCTGCTCTCTATTTTTGTCTTACCCACATCAGCAAGGTTGCAGAGAGCCAGCAGGCAGACGTTTACCAGTGGGTCATTCTCAGGATACTGCTGCATTATGGCCACCAGCCTGGGGATTACACCATTCTCCACCAGCTGCGTCTGCTGAACAGCTGAGAGAGAGAGAAAGAGACACGCGGGGCGGATGGATGAGTGGGCACACAGAGACAGACTGCCAACAAGAGCCAAAGAAGATGTGAGAACAATACAAAAAGAAAACAGCACAGTAATGGGATTCATTTCACTCTGAGTGTGTGTATTGAATGCTCAACATGAATAAGCCATAGAAAGCTATGCTTCAACGAAACAAGAGCAGAATATGCTTAGAATTTAAACCATCTTACTCTGTAAAAAAGAAATATATATATATATGTAAATTATATACTTGTTTAAGTGCAGTACATTTTATGAGAAGCTTCAGTTTTCCTCCATCCAAATGTCAAATTTAAAGTCAAAATCAAAATGTACAATATTTATTTTTCTGGGGTACTTTTTTGTTAAATAATCCATGCAAATTAATCCACTAGAAAGAAATGTTTCATCTTCAATTAAAGTCTGACCATTTGCTTCCACGTTTGGAGTGGTGGTCCACAATATTCTTAACCAGGCCCCTTTTTAGTTTGCTATGAGGGAATGGTCATCAAAAAGAAAGCTTCGCCCCTACTCATTATTCTGCATCAGTTGGAAGTACATCAACATACTGAAATAAAAGTCTCTGTAAAAGTCAGACTTTATTGGTTTGTGAAATATACTCATTCAGCAAAGGACATTCTTCTAAGTCTGATTCCAGACTGCATAACCAACCTGAGGGACAGCAACTGCCTCTGAAATGCAAACTTCAAAGTAGACCTAAATACAGTAGGTTTGCTGGTGTTTTGTCTAGAAGAAACTTCCCTTTAAACACAAAGTCAAAGAAAACTAGGCCAGGAGATGTCAATAGAAGAGAAAGACGATCCAAGGATTTACAAAGACAAAAACCTGCACACAAGCCACTATCATGATAAATGATCAAATTGAAGGATGCACAGGGTCAAGATCCTGACATTTATTATTGTTCACACCAAAGCAAAGAAACTGAATGAAAATGCGCAACCAACAGACACTCCGAGAAGGTGCTCCAACATATGCCATGAACTGTCAACAGTTAATTTAGAGATGTCCAAACACTTTTACTCACCATTTTTGAAGCAGATCCTTCCGATAGCTCGGCCCGTGTGCAGCAGCTGGTCCTGGTCTGGGCTTTTCAGTAAAGGCACTAATGCGGTCACTAGACCTGCTTCAATACAGCGATCCCTCACAGCGGCTGACACACACACACACACATACACACACACAAAATTAGTGTTTTACATATGATAGATATAATACATTAATTTGTATTACACCTCTGTTTTATTAAGCTTAATGTAACTAACACAGTTATCTTAAACTATGACATGCATCTTTGGACACTGAAATTAAAGGTTCCAAAGGGGGCAATGCTTTTTGTTCATAAAAAAGACAATTGTTTTTAATAAAATAAAGACTTGTTTTCATTATGAAGAACCTTTTGAGCGATGGAAATTTTAAACTTTCAATTTTTTAAGTGTATTTGTGAAAGCAATTATTATTTTGTCTCTTTGTCAGGTTTACTTTGTGGGTAAATGATTAACTAAATGAATTTTCCCACCAAAATTCATTTCGAGGTGGATATGAAAATTACATTTATTTTTTTGTAATTAAATGATAAACTGACATTTAATGTACCCTAATATCATTTTAACAACATTTCAAAATTTTTATATAAATTAACAAAAAATTAAGCTTGAAATTATTGCTCGAAACCTTAATTTCTATTGTTTCTTTCACACATTACACCCCATTTTCCCCAATATATATATATAAACAGTTAAAATCATAATTATTCTCCCCGCTTTGATTTTTTATTCTTTTTTAAATATTTCCTAAATGATGTTAAACAGAGCAAATACATTTTCACACTATGTCTCTATTTTTTCTTCTGGAGAAAGTATTATTTTTTTATTTCGGCTAGAATAAAAGCAGTTTTACATTTTTTAAAGACCATTTTAAGGTCAATATTATTAGCTCCTTAAAGCTATTTTATTTTTCAATAGTCCACAGAACAAGCCATCCATACAATAAATTGCCTAATTACCTTAACCTGCCTAGTTAACCTAATTAACCTAGTTAAGCCTTTAAAAGTCACTTTAAGCTGTATAGAAGTGTCTTAAAAATATCTAGTAGAATATTATTTACTGTCATCATGGCATAGATAAAATAAATCAGTTATTAGAAATGAATTATTAAAACTATTATGTTTAGAAATGTGCAAAAAAACATTATCTCCCTTAAACAGAAATTAGGGGAAAAAATAAACAGGGGGCTAATAATTCTGACTTCAACTGTATAAATATACATTTTAAAGTATAAATCTATTCAATAATAAAGGAACAAACCAACAATGCCTCATTTAACAAACACTGAAGCAACAAACTTTTTCATACAGGCAAGTTGTTTACCTTCTCTGGCCATCTCTGCCACCAGTAAAGTGACCTGAGAGGTGAGTGGACTTTTCTTCCGCAGGACTTGAGTCAGGATAGGCAGAACACCACTGGACACTATTTTCTCTGCTGTTCCTTTCTCTGGACACAGAAATGCACTTCATTTTATTCCCTTCACATTTGTTTGTATGTCAGTTTACTGTACATAAGCCAATAGCAATATTTAATATGGACTTACAGTTGTTAATTCTGATTGGTGTAGCTGTATCTAAACCTATTGTCAATTAATCACCAATAACCAATCACCAATAATTAAACACCACTGTGATCTGTTTACATCTATTACTGCACTATCAAATGTTTATAATTTATTTTAGAAAGTTTGAATGCTGATTCTTATCCCAGCCACGTCACAAACCGCCCCAGAATCAGCACCTCCAAGTCTGAAGCCATGGTGCTCCACCGGAAAAACGTGGTCTGCCATCTCCAGGCTGGAGGAAAGTCCTTACCCCAGATGGAGGAGTTCAAGTATCTTGGGGTTTTGTTCACGAGTGAGGGAAGGATGGAACGTAATATTGACAGGCGGATTGGTGTAGCGGCAGCAGTAATGCGGTCGATGTACTGGTCGTTGTGGTAAAGAAGGAGCTGAGTCAAAAGGCAAAGCTTTCGATTTACCGGTCAATCTACATTCCTACTCTCACCTATGGTCATGAGCTCTGGGTCATGACCGAAAGAACAAGATCTCGGATACAAGCGGCCAAAATGAGTTTCCTTCACAGGGTGGCAGGGCGCACCCTTAGGGATAGGGTGAGGAGCTCTGTCACCCGGAAGGGGCTCGGAGTAGAGCCGCTGCCCCTCCACATCAAGAGAAGTCAGCTGAGGTGGCTCGGGCATCTGTTTCGGATGCTTCCTGGACGCCTACCTAGGGAGGTGTTCCAGGCATGTCTCATCGGGGAGGAGGCCTGGGGGAAGACCCAGGACACACTGGAGGGACTATGTCTCTCGGCTGGCCTGGGAACGCCTCGGGATCCCCCCGGAGGAGCTGGAGGAAGTGTCTGGGGAGAGGGAAGTCTGGGTTTCTCTCCTAAGACTGCTGCCCCCGCGACCCGACCCCGGAAATTTTTTGTAGAAAATGAATGAATGAAGTTTGAATGCCCCCTGCTAGTGTTTTGCCTAGTTTGTTCACTTTTCATTTTGAGACCACACCCCCCGCTGGCAAAGAATCTCTTTACATGTGCAGGAGATGTTTATGTGCTAGGTCCAGAGGGAAAATTACGAATAATAATAATAATAATTGTGGGGAAAATAATGTAAACAAACTGAAAAATGTGCTATGCAATATATTATGTGAACTGTTACTAACAATACCTTTGGCAAAGGTTGGATAAATAAATAGATAAATGTTCTACATATACACTGGCATATTGTGGAGAGTGATCACAGTCTTCAGATCACCTTATCTTAATATTTTAGTTTGAACAGACTTACTAGGGACCTATTGCATGTCTTTTTACAAGATGTGTGATGTGAAAAGTGTGTGTATGTGAAACTTCAGCTCAAAATACCACACAAATGGTTTTTATAACTCATTGAAACTGCATCTTTTAGGCTTTGATCCAAATCTGTTGCTGTTTTGGTGACTGTCACGTTAAATTTAAACGGTAGTGCTACATATGCCTGTGCCAGCATTGTGGCAGATTCAAAATCAGGAGTAACATTATCTCTCTGAAATACTGAGAATGTAAAATAAGTATCTCAGAAGAATGCAGTCTGCTGAGAATATGCTGTTCCTGTGTGCATCCTAAAACTCTACATTTATAATCCTTCTTAGTCGCTGACATTATCTTCAGCAGATACAGTATGAAAACTCTAATGGTGGACGGCTGCTTCTCAATCTGGGCTGTTTATGCTAATGAGGGGGAGAGTCACTAATGGGAGACTTTCCCCCTCACATGACATGTACAAAAGGAGAATGTCAATCAAAGTGTTTCTGCACACAGTTTTTATTAAGTGTGATTATAAAAAATATATATTGGCTGGTTATATTCACATACTGTTACCACACAACTGTGCTTAAACCACTTATAGTTATAGTTATATTAATACATAGTTATATTAAAGTAATTTTTGCACAATAGCTTTTAGGAAAAGCTGCTTTTAGCTGCATTTTGCTGCTTTTAGACATTGAGATTTACATTTAGGCTTTTAGGCTCTTTCTTTTCTGTATTTTTTATTTATTTATTTTTTTATTTTTTTACAATTTTACCACTGTACTCAACAATTTGTTGTTTGAAATCAACAATCACGTTCAGTTTGGTTGTTTTTTTATGACTAATCAACTGTTGTATAAAGCTCTGTTGGTTTAACTCTTTCCATTTTACATCTATTGAAAATCTATGGAAAATTTCCATTTTCCATTCCTGATGAAGAGCCTGGATACTCAAAATGACACTACCTATTTGTAAATTTATAATGTAATGTTTGTCTATTTAAAGCCAAAGGGTGCCAACACTTTTGCCATTTTCATTTTTTGCTTTTGTTTTCAGTTTGACTTTGCTTAATGATGACAAAATAAAGTTTTTGTACAGCTGAATTTAAAAAGTGCAACTTTCACTAAAACTAAACAACATTGGATGCTTTTGTTTGTAGTGAATGAATGGAATGAATGTGAGAATATTTTTTGTAAAGAAAATGGAAAATGGCCACTGGTATGGCCAGAAATGACACTGAAAAATCAGCATCTTCTGAGAAATCTAGTATCTAGAATAGTGTCTAGATATATACACTAGATATATAGATAGATATATATACACTAGATATATCTAGTGTCTAGATATATACATACTTTGCATTTAGGTTTTGTGTTGTAATCTCTTCTTTATTATATGGTCAAATCTTTCAGAATGCTCTGTTTCGTACACTGAAAACCATATGAATGCTTTAACAAAGCTTCCCTATTTTCCACTGATGCCAAATCAATTTCAAATCCCGCGTTCTTCCAGCTCGCTTCTCTTGTTGCTTCACCTTTTCTTTCATCTCCTCCCTCAGGTTTTGTACCGTGCACTTCAGGGCTGCTCTGACAGCAAGGCCTCAGAGTAATCCGTTCACATTCAAAGTGGAAGACAAGGATCTGCTCCTGAGACAGAGCTGCCAGCATGAGGAAATGTGTCACTATAGCATGTTCTCTTTAAGACAAAAAAAACATCCAGAAGGGCCACGATGGCAGGTCAAGCTGTCAGAGGAAGCCGAGCTGCTATGGAAACATCTACTTTGTGTTCTTTTGCGGAGGCTGCTTTTCCATTTTTAGACGCAATTGCGATCCGAAAGCACAAGTGACGAGCCAAGAACGGACAGCTGGTGCAAACTAATTTGCGGAATGAGCAGAAGATGGGGAGCGAAATGGAGAAAAGGAGAGAAAGATTAATGAGATTAACCCTTTCTATCCTTCGCCTTCTCTCTCTCCCTCTCTCGAATGTAAATGCGGATTACTCGTCTCCTACTTGTGCCCCAAATCTGCTGTCAGGAAGATAAGCTGACCCTCTGCTGCCCCCTACATTGGATTGTCTTCCCACACACTTCAACACACACACAACTTCAAGGAGGCAGAAGCAAATAGCAGCTCACAGCAGGATGAGTGTGTAATGAGAGCAACACTAAATGATGGCTTTGCTCAGTAGGGCTACTGTCAACAACATCCGTCATTTTAGATGAGGTCATGTCTTTTTATGGGCTCTCATAAAGGTCATGGCACTGAATTGAATGTAGCTTTAGATATTTGAGGTTTACATGAGGTAGATTGGAGCAACAAGCAGAGTGTATCTCAACCACATTCCTGGAGGACCACCACACTGCATGTTTTTTAATGTCTCCTTTGTCTGTCACACCCATTCTCTTTCAGTCTCTGCTAGTGAGCTGATGATGTGAATCAGGTGTGTTTGGTTAAGGAGACGTGGAAAATAAATGTGAGCAGAGCTGATGGTCCTCCAGGATTGTGGTTGAGAAACACTTCCATACTCTATATATCACTATACACTATATCAATATATAGAGTAGACTTTATGCATATTATTATAAAAACTGTAATAAGGTCATTTGAATGATTTCTGGACTGAAACTGAAAACTGGACTGACACTGTTGTAATTTACTATAACCTTCTATGAGAAGCGGCTTTGGCACAATCTACATTGTAAAAGCGCTATACAAATAGAGGTGAATTTAATTGAATTTAATTATTATCGGGTTATTAACACTTATACAGCATTTATCATGTATCACAATTGAACATTTACTAATGAGTTATTAACATCCAAGTCCATGTTTGTTAGCATTAGTTAATGCACTGTGAGTTAACATGAACTAACAATGAACAACTGTATTTTCATTAACTAATGTTAACTAACATAAGCAAATACTGTCGTAAATGCATTGTTTATTATTTGTTTATGTTAGTAAATGCATTAATTAACATTAACTTATTCATTCATTCATTCATTTTCTTTTCGGCTTAGTCCCTTTATTAATCTGGGTTCACCACAGCGGAATGAACCGCCAACTTATCCAGCATTTGTTTTATGCAGCGGATGCCCTTCCAGCCACAACCCATCTCTGGGAAACATCCATACACACTCATACACTTCGGACAATTTAGCTTACCCAATTCACCTATACCACATGTCTTTGGACTTATGGGGAAAACCGGAGCACCCGGAGGAAACCCACGCAACCACAGGGAGAAAATGCAAACTCCACACAGAAATGCCAACTGACCCAGCCTAGGCTCAAACCAGCAACCTTCTTGCTGTGAGGCGAACGTGCTACTCACTACGCCACCGTGGCACCATTAACATTAACTAATGAACCTTATTGTAAAGTGTAACCATTATTATTATTATTATTATCATTAAGAATTTTTTGCAGCATTAATTGTAATTTTTGTATACTAAAATACAGTTGTATAAAAGTCAGAATTAACACCCACCTACCCCCCTTTGAATTTTTTTTCTTATTGAAATATTTCCCATGATGTTTAACAGAGCAACAACATTTTCACAGTTTGTCTGATAATATTTTTTCTTCTGCAGAAAGTCTTATTTGTTTTATTTTGGCTAGAATAAAAGCAGTTTTATTTTTTTTTAAAACATCGATATACAATAACTTGCCTAATTACCCTAGCCTGCCAAGTTAACCTAATTAACCTAGTTAAGCCTTTAAATGTCACTTTAAGCTGCATAGAAGTGTCTTGAAAAATATCTAGTAAAATATTATTTACTGTCATCATGTCAAAGATAAAATAAATCAGTTATTAGAGATGAGTTATTAAAACTAGACTGTAAAAAATATGTAATTTTACGGTGTATTTCCGGCAGCTGGGGTGCCAGAAATAAACTGTAAAATAACGGCCATTACATTACAGAAATTTACTTTAAAATAACAGAGGTTGAGTTACAGAAACTTGCCAGAAATATAAATGTAAGAAAATGTCTGTAATTTAATGTCCGTTATTTTACAGTAAATTTCTGTATTTTTTCGCGGCCGTTATTTTACTGTTTGTTTCCAGCTGCCGGAAATAAACCGTAATATTATGGATTTTTTTTTACAGTGTGTTCAGAAATGTGATGAAAGAATCTTCTCTCCATTAAACACAAATTAGGGGGGAAGATAAACAGGGGTGACTAACAATTCAGGGGGGCTAATAATTCTGACTTTAACTGTATATGCACATTAAAACCCTTTTGCAGGCTCTCCTAAGGGTCATGGCACCAGAATTGGATGTAAAGTGAATGCTGTTTATTATGGGATTGATATTGGATATTTATTATTGCATGTTCATTTACTCTGTTTTTGTTTTGCTTTGTATTTCTCTTTTATGCTCACTTCATTAGTTAAAAATGAAATGAACTGAAAAAAAGTAGGTGGCGCAGTAGGTAGTGCTGTCGCCTCACAGCAAGAACGTCGCTGGTTCGAGCCTCGGCTGGGTCAGTTGGCATTACTGTGTGGAGTTTGCATGTTCTCCTCATGTTCGCGTGGGTTTGCTCTGGGTGCTTCGGTTTCCCCCGCAGTCCAAAGATATGCGGTACAGGTGAATTGGGTAAGCTAAATTGTCCATAGTGTATGTGTGTCAATGAGAATATATGGATGTTTCCCAGAGATGGGTTGCAGCTGGAAGGGCATCCATTGCGTAAAACAAAATGCTGGATAAGTTGGCGGTTCATTCCGCTGTGGTGACCCCAGATTAATAAAGGGACTAAGCCGAAAAGAAAATGAATGAATGAACAAAAGTAACAACATTAAATGTAACATATACCATATCTTAAATATGTACACTTATATGAATATTAATAAATACTGGATGTGTTTAAATTGCAAACATTATATCACTATTTAAATGACAGCTTTTCACAGGCACTTGTAAGGGCGATGGCGCCAGATTTTGATGTTGCTTTAGTTTAGAAATATGGATTTTTGGGAATGACACACAGTGGTTTCTAAATAGACTGAGGAAGGGTAGTTAATGGTGTAGACTCACTCTTCTCTAATAGCAGGTTGAGCAGAACATCCAGATGAGGCTTCAGCTCCTCCTCCACCAGCTCTGTGCTCACACTGATGCCTTTCAGGGCCTCGCTGAGAGATTCTGAAACACAATCATGAGCGTCACGTACATCGCCGCACAACATTTCAAAATAACAAGCAGGTATGGCAGCGCCTCCAAGACATATTTCATGGTGATTCATAACCATTGCAGTTAAACTATAGAGACAGCTGAATTTTCCCATGCATATTATTTTAAATAGAATGATGTTGTTTTTTTGAGATTGGATTTTTATTTTTGCACACTCGTTTATCCAGGGGTTTTTATATGACCTTTGTTGCTAACTTCTAAATCCATTCACTTAAAATACTTATTAATACTTGGGTTGTTATTATATATATTACAATATATATATATATATTTTTTTTAATTAATGTTTAAAACATACCTTAAAATACACCCTATAGTTTACAGCTTTTGTGTATCATTTATACAACAACTGTGTGAGAGTTATGAAAATGGGTTTCAAACTGCATGTTTTTGTGTAAATGACAAAAAACTCTGAGAAAACAGGGATGTCTTGCATTTAAGACTGGTCTAGTAAAACAATACCAATCAAAAACAATGAAATAAAATTAATAAAAGGCATTAAAACACCAATTATTATTATCAAAGGCAGTATTTATGTTATTGCTGGCAGCTAGCTCTCTGCAACTCTCACATGGTTGCCCACCGAAGCTAAGCTGGGCTGCGCCTGGTCAGTACCTGGATGGGAGACTACATGGGAAAGCTTGGTTGCTGCTGGAAGTGGTGTTAGTGAGAGGATCTGTGTGGGCCCTAACGCCCCAGTATAGTGACGGGGAGTCTATACTGCTCAGTGAGCGCTGTCTTTCGGATGAGACGTTAAACTGAGGTCCTGACTCTCTGTGGTCGTTAAAAATTTAAAATTAAATTATCCCAGGATTAAAAACCCAATTTTTAAACATTTAAAATCCCAGGATATTCTTCAAAAAAGAGTAGGGGTTTAACCCCGGCATCTTGGCCAGATCTGCCCACTGGCCTCTGTCCATCATGGCCTCCTAACCATCCCCATATCATAATTGGCTTCATCACTCTGTCTCCTCTCCACCAATCAGCTGGTGTGTGGTGTGCGGCCTGGCGCAATATGGCTGCAGTCGTGTCATCCAGGTGGATGCTGCACACTGGTGGTGGATGAGGAGATCCCCCGCATTGTGTAAAGTGCTTTGAGTGTCTAGAAAAGTGCTATATAAATGTAAGGAATTATTATTATTATTATTATTATTATTATTATTATTATTATTATTATTATTATTATTATTATGTTACTTTTGTACCCCAAATTTTTCCATGTATGCTTACCTTATCGGAGTAAATTTGTTTTGGAAAACTTCTGTTTTATTTTACAGATTTCAATAACATGACTCTTTATTTAAACTGCTAAATATAAATGATTCTGGAAAACTCCTGTTCACACTTTAATGAATGTATGAGCAGCCATGCCAACCTGGCAGTTTTGTTGCTAGATTTTGCAATTTTACACGCTGGCAACATTGATCTGTGCACAAAACTTTACAGAAACATAAAGGGAAAACTTTTTAAAAATGAAGTTGTCTTCTAAAATAATATACCCACTCAAAAAATGTAAATTAAAGCTAAATGTTGTCACAGAAAAAATAAATAGCATTTTCTTTCATTTTTTTTTAAAAAAACTTATCTTTATTACCTTTAAAAAAATGTATTACCTTTAAATAATGTTTTATTAATGTAACTGATTTTAATTTATGTATCAATTTATTTTCTTCAAAGTTTATGTTTATGTACAATTTCAGTTAACATTTTTAATATACACATTTATATAAATATATATATATTGGTTATCGTTGACAAAATGGAGATTGTGTTTGACTTCTCTTCCCTGCTGTGACACAAATTACTCTTGTAGGGACTCAACTTTGTACATTGGATATTGATCTGGATCGATGTTGTTCGCTAATTACCATGATGTCATTTGACTAAAAGGTTGCTGTATCAGAGGAATAATTATCCCATCATACATCATCAAAACATCATCAGAGAGGAACTTCCAAAGAAAGATACTTCAACAGATGAACGTAAATAACATAATTTTCCATCAAAAAAAGAACGGTCGACTATGATCTCACATTGACTTAAAAGACCAGACCAGGATTGCTCAAGCATTCTCCTTTTGATGTTAGAGCCTGTGGACAATCATGTCAATGTGATTAACCGTGACATTCTTCAGTCCCCATGCATATATACTACACATTCAAAGGCAGATGAAACCACCCCAAGATTAAATGTCATACTCTCTGCAGTTTTGCCCTTTGCAGACTATGACGGTCATTCCCTGGGCACAGGAAGAAAACAGGGCCAGAAAGAGAGAGGGAGAGATGATTCTGTATCTCTTCTGTAAGTAATCACCCTGATAATCCCTGGTAAGCAGAGTGAAAATAGACATAGAGAAGGTCTATCATACCTTTCCCTTCCCCACACTGCCTTGCTACCATCCATTCGCAGGCACAATAGATAGATCTATCCTGTGATCCCATTCCTCTCCATTAAAGGAGTAAAGGGCAGGCAGGAAAGCAGCAGTGCGTATGAGGGCTGGGTGGGGTTGAGGAGACCCTGGGGCTCTCATTAACTCTGGGTGTCTGGATCCCAGCATACCCTTATATCAGCACCCACACACCGAGGAAACACCTCTCAAACAACGGGCTTCAACTCACCTAGAGGGTTAATCATAATTCTGTTTGCTCTTAAAAGTGTGACCGTTAGAAGCCAAAGATATGCTTTCAAAGTTACACCTTGTATTATGGGATTCAAACTTGCTGCAGAAGCACCAAACAAGATTACGAATGAGAGATCTGATGAACTTACCGATGTCTGCCATGACTACAGGTCTTGTGGTTTTTCCTCCGTGTCTCGGTGGTGTGTATTTACAGAGGCAGCCCTCCTCGAGGAAGGATGGATGGCTCCAGCCCAGATATCGCCTGAAGTAGCCGTGCTTCTCCTCTCCTCCGCTCGGCTCCTCACCCTTCCCGTTTGTGCAGATCACACATGCGTATTCCTCCGGTCCCTCGCTGTCATTCACTCCCTCACTTTCACTCGGTGCCTCTCAGTGACGCTGCATCCACTTTGGCTAATTCACATGCCCTATTATTTCTCTCTGTGTGTGTGTGTGTGTGTGTGTGTGTGTGTGTGTGTGTGTGTGTGT